>SJYX01007957.1:0-17356 GCA_006410675.1 Oreotragus oreotragus | reverse complement strand
GAACCTCATTCCATAGTTCATCAGGCACTCTATCTATCAGATCTAGGCCCTTAAATCTATTTCTCACTTCCACTGTATAATAAGGGATTTGATTTAGGTCATACCTGAATGGTCTAGAGGTTTTCCCTACTTTCTTCAATTTAAGTCTGAATTTGGTAATAAGGAGTTCATGATCTGAGCCACAGTCAGCTCCTGGTCTTGTTTTTGTTGACTGTATAGAGCTTCTCCATCTTTGGCTGCATAGAATATCATCAATCTGATTTCAGTATTGACCATCTGGTGATATCCATGTGTAGAGTCTTCTCTTGTGTTGCTGGAAGAGGGTGTTTGCTATAACCAGTTTAGATCACTTGATATTAAAACTTTTCTCTTTGTTGGTTATTGTGCTATTTCTTGTCTTAAAAATAACTTATCTTTTGAATCTTCCTCTTCTTTTGCTATGTTTTTCCTTATAATTATGGATGATCCCTAATGTTACGCTTCTGGATCATGTCTCCCTATATTTGTTCCTCTGTGGAGAGATTGTTTTTTATGATTTAATTGCTAAGACTTCCACATCTATATCTTCAGCCTTTTCTTTTGTTTTAGTTTTCTATTTCTGTCCATAGAACTTTCACAGCTGATTGTGTAACTGCTATGTGAAAATGTTAAAAACTAAATGTGTTTCTAACCCAGGTCTTCCCAGATTTCCTGTTTTTCTTTTCAACTCTCACTTTTTTTTTTTCCCAGTGGTGTCACCATTGTTTCAACCTGATTGTATGCAGACTGTTAGCATGTCCTTGAGGAATCCCTGTTGCTCAGTAAATAATGAATTCATTTTGAATGAATGAATTTGAATACTATGAATGAATATTTTTGTTGTTAATTTGTATTGCTACTCCACTCTTGCTTCTCTATCTAAAACTATTCTTTCTGCAAAGTCCAGTTAAAGTCTTGACAGAAGAGTAATTGGATGGTATAGAGAAGTTGAGTGAATAAGAAATGAAAAATTATCATTTGAATTACATAAGTAGGAGGTCATTTGGGAAGAGGAATTTCAGTGGAATAGGTGTAGGCAAATGATAGTTTGAAGTGTGAAAAGTGAAATGGACCAAGAGTTTAGACGTGGTACTTCTTGAAGGGAATGGTTTGTATTTAATAAAAACTTGGACTTGTTCATATGCTCAAGGCAACTAGCAGGGACAGGCTGAAAATGCAGGAAATAATTAATGAAATACAAATTCTGAAAACCTAACTCCTGGATTAGTTTTTGGTAAGCACTTTTTTCACTGTAACTTAAAATTCAGATAAATTTTGTTTGGATTCAGATAATTTTATTTTTTGAGAAACAGAAAGTTAATGGAACTCTTTCTTTAAAACTACCATTTTCTCTGTGAAATAAGTAGTAAACAAAGTCAGCTACTATGTGATAATGGATAGTGAGATGAAGCTTTTGAATAATGGTGACATTTGAAGTTGCTGTTATGGAGAACCAAAGAGGGAGTTGACTTCCTTCAGAGCAGTCATCTTAGGTGAATCCAGTTTCGGTTACAGTTAGACAGTAGACTACAAAGTGGTGATTTTTTTTTTTTTTCCCTACTGTCCTTAGTAGTGAAGGTATAGGAGTGAAGGACCTTTCAGCTGAGATGCAATAGGGTGCCTGAGACAGAAAGATATATTGGTCAAGGGAGATGAGATAAAAGAAGAGGTGAGTCATGGGACTTCTCTGGCGGTCCAGTAGTTAAGACTCTGCACTTCCACTGCAAGGGGTACGGGTTCTGTCACTGGGGAGCTACAATCTTGCATGCTGCAGTGTGCGGCCAAAACAAAAACATGAGAAAGAGAGGTTTAGTTATATATGATGGATCAGTGGATCCCAACTAGTTATCTACATGAGGCTGAACTATGTTAGAGTAAATAGAGCAAATAAAGAACTCAAACAAGGAACTGGAGGGTTGGATAAAGAGGAGTTAAAAATGCACAGGGAATAAGAGTAACAATTGGGAGAATAAAAAGTAAAGAAGATCAATTAGGAAACAGATTTAACAGTCTGTGATAAATGTATGTGTGTGTGGATGAAGATTTCTTTGTTCTGAAAACTGGGGTATCAGATATATACCTGCAATGAGAGAAGTGGTCTCCAAATTTTTATGGTCTGGCACCTCAAGCAGAAAACGTTTCTAGGTTTCCAATATGTACCCCAATTGTATGCATATTTATTTATAAATTATATGTGGATTCTTCTGTACAGTTGTGCTGTATATATTATAAAACATTATATATAACACATTAAACTAGATAATTGAAATAATAGATTAAGCATTTTTTTTTTTTTAATACCAATATGAAGTTATTTTGGGTAGGGTGTTTTGACATTTCATTAGTTTTTAAAAATCTTGTTTTAATCCTTGACTCTAGAGCTATTTGAAAGGTTTGTTTTAAGTTGGGGTTCTTTTGGTACTTGATTTCAAAGACTGTTGTAGTTTGGAGTGGGTAGCCTATCCCTTCTCCAGGGGATCTTCTAAACCCAGGAATCAAACCAGGGTCTCCCGCATTGCAGGCAGATTCTTTATCAACTGAGCTATCAAGGAAGCTCATTTCAGAGTTCATACAGATGGAAAAAGTGTGTGACAGGCTGGGCTAACTGCATAATGATTCTTATCTATCAGACATGCAAAAGGTTTTGTTCCAATCCACCAAAAAAAGTTCTGCCTTCCCTAATATCAATCAGTTGCTGTTGAAAACCAGTACTAAATGTTGTGCTGGATAGTCTTCATTCAGTTCAGTTCAGTCGTTCTGTCGTGTCCAACTCTTTGAGACCCCAGGCCTCCCTGTCCATTACCAACTCGTGGAGTTCACCCAAACCCATGGACCCAAACCTATGTCCATTGAGTCGGTGATGCCATCCAACCATCTCATCCTCTGTCACCCCCTTCTCCTCCTGCCCTCAGTCTTTCCCAGCATCAGGGTCTTTTCAAGTGAGTCAGCTCTTTGCATCAGGTGGCCAAAGTATTGGAGTTTCAGCTTCAACATCAATCCTACCAGTGAACACCTAGAACTGATGTCCTTTAGGATGGACTGGTTGGATATCCTCGCAATCTAAGCGACTCTCAAGAGTCCTCTCCAACACCACAGTTCAAAAGCATCAGTTCTTCGGTGCTCAGCTTTCTTTATAGTCCAACTCTCACATCCATACATGACTACTGGAAAAACCGTAGCCTTGACTAGATAGACCTTTGTTAGCAAAGTAATATCTCTGATTTTTAATATGCAGTCTAGGTTGGTCATAACTTTCCTTCCAAGGAGTAAGCATCTTTTAATTTCCTGGCTGCAGTCACCATCTGCAGTGATTTTGGAGCCCAGAAAAATAAAGTCTGACACTGTTTCCACTGTTTCCCCATCTATTTGCCATGAAGTGATGGGACCAGATGCCATGATCTTCGTTTTCTGAATGTTGAGCTTTAAGCCAACTTTTTCACTCTCCTCTTTCACTTTCATCAAGAGGCTTTCTAGTTCCTCTTCACTTTCTGCCATAAAAGTGGTGTTATCTGCATATCTGAGGTTATTGATATTTCTCCCGGCAATCTTGATGCCAGCTTGTGTTTCATCCAGCCCAGCATTTCTCATAATGTACTCTGCATATATATTAAATAAGCAGAGTGACAATATACAGCCTTGACGTACTCCTTTTCCTATTTGGAACCAGTCTATTGTTCCAGTTCTAACTGTTGCTTCCTGACCTGTGTACATTAGCCTCCTTCATATCTATTCTCTACCCTTTGCACTATGCTATATGTCCTGGGAGGCTGATCTCTAAGGACTCCTTCAGTTTGCCTTGTTTTCTGGCTTCTGATTGGATGCAGTGAATTGGAGCATTGACAGAGAAATAGAAATATTTATCTAACAGCTTTTTTGCTGTGTTGCAAGTTGTCATGATGATGTAACTGTACATCATCATGTGTAGCTCTGTCCTACAGTGGCAGCTTCTTGGTTCCAAAAACTACTCCCTCCCCTTGCCTGTTGAGTCTAGAGTGATAAGATGCTCTATGGCTTGTCCACGAGTGCCTCTCCATCCCTTCCTAGTTTCCCTGAAGCTTAGTTGCACATTTGTAAATAGATTCTTCATTAAACATCACCTCCTTTTGAGTATTCTCTCTTCCTTGTCAGGACCCTGAGGGCTGTATTGCATTAAAAATTTTTTAAGTAAATGGGTTTAAAAGAAGTTGAAACTCTTCATTTAGAATATTTTTAAGCAGATTAGATGATTCTGTTTCCAACTCTTAAGTATACAGATAAAAAATTTTATAGGTGTCACTTTTACATTGTTTTAGTAACATAAAGTCATGTAATAATGGAAACCTTTCCAAATATCTGTATTTAGTAGAGGGTCAGTGTTAGTCCATATGTTAACATTAAATAAAACTTAATGTCAGCTCATTTCCATCTTAGTATATATTTTAGTTATTTTAAACAAAATTGCACCTCTGAATTCTGAAATTTGGAATATATCAACACCACAGAAAAGACCTTTCATGCTTTGTGAGTGGGAAAAAAAGGATAACTATAAAAGTCAATGAATCAACTATAATTGTTGCTTAGCTTTTACTTACAGTTAGCAATCTGTTATTTTCAAACTACTGCCAGACTGATTTCATAAAACAATTTTCCTAGTAGGAAGGAAAAAGCTTCAATTTTAGAAAAGGGGAGTTATTTTTTGTATAACTTGAAGGTTGTTTAATTATCTGACAGCTCTTATTTGGAAATGAGACTTATTTTCATCTTATTTTATTGCCTTTTATTCTCTGATGAATGAAAATGAAAATACTAGTTAGTAAGAGATGTTTGATAAAGATTCTTTTACTGTGAACAACAGAATAGATGACTGGAATTTTTCAACTTTAGGTGTGTAAATTTAAAATAAAATATAGTTTGGCTTGTATCCTTTCAAATGCCATGTATATATAGTATTTGAGGCTCTGAAAGTAATGGCCATTAACAAAACAAAGTCCTTATCCTCCTGGAGCTTTCATTCTGGTAAGGAGATGAATAATTACCAAGTAAATAGATAATTATATCATGTAGCATGAAGAAGAAGAAACTGGAGTAAGGGAATAGAGAATGACAGGGAATCTGTTGCTGGTTGTGGTGGTCAAGAAAGCCCTCTCAGATATGGTGACATTTTAATAGAGATTTGAATGAAGTGATAATGCCTAGCCATACAAATATCTAGGGGGAAAGTGTCTTACAGGAGAGAGATCCAGTGCAAAGCAAATGTTGGTGTGACTGAGAATCATAAGGAGACGTTTGTGACCAGAACACAAAAAGCTAAAGCTAAAGGCAGAGTCATAGAAGAAAGGGTCTGCAGAGGTAAATGAGAACCATATCATACTAGCTCTTGTAGATCATCGAAACTTAGTGTTGTATTTTAAGTGTAACTGGAAGGCTTTAGAGGAAACAGCAGGGCATTGACTTAGATCTAATTACCTTTTTAAAAGGATTACTTGGTTTGTTGCCTAAAGGATAGACTGTAGAGAAGTCTGAGTAGAAGCCAGGGGACTGTCACAAAGAGACTGCAATCATCTAGGTAAGAGTTTGAACTTGTACACAAACACACACTACTGGATGCCGTATGTATGTTTACATATACATATCTACCATAGAAGGCTCAGTTGTGTCCGACTCTTTGCGACCCCATGGACTGTAGCCTATCAGGCTCCTCTGTCCATGGGATTTTCCAGGCAATAGTACTGGAGTGGATTGCCATTTCCTTCTCCAGGGGATCTTCCCGACCCAGGGATTGAACCCGGGTCTTCCACATTGTAGACAGACGCTTAACTGCCTGAGCCACCAGGGAAGTCCTGGTGTACATATGCATATACTTGTATATAATTCCTTTGGGTTAAAAAAATATGTTTTGTCCAGAAATTTCTTTTTTACATTCAGCAATGTAATAAGGACATCTTTTATAGTGAGTACATACAGATTTACCTATTGCTTTTAATAGATGATATTCTGTGGTGTGATGTGTGTGCTCACTCATGTCCAACTTTTTGTAACCCCATGGACTATAGTCTACCAGGCTTCTCTGTCCATTAAATTTTCCAGGCAAGAATACTGGAATGGGTTGCCATTTCCTTCTCCATTGTGATGTATGTGACTTTTTTTGATCTCTTACTGAAAAAAGTTTGTTTCCATGTTGTTCTTTTGAATAACAAACAATATTGTGTGTGTGTATTATTGCTCACAGTCATGGATATATGTCTATAAGCTAAATTCCTAGAAGCATGATTGGTCAAAAGATATGTGCACATTAAATCTTAATGATTATTACCAAAGTGACTTCCGAGAAGGCTGTGACAGTTTTACATACCCACTCACGTTGGATAAGAATTTTTTCCTTAGACCCTTTTATCTTTACGTATTGATACAAGACAAACAGTTTTCTTTGTCTTTGAATTATGAATGATAAATATCAAAGCTTATAAATTCTTATTTCTGATGAGTATAAAGGATATTTGGGGAAGGCAATGGCACCCCACCCCAGTATTCTTGCCTGGAAAATCCAATGGACGGAGTAACCTNTTTTTTCCTTAGACCCTTTTATCTTTACGTATTGATACAAGACAAACAGTTTTCTTTGTCTTTGAATTATGAATGATAAATATCAAAGCTTATAAATTCTTATTTCTGATGAGTATAAAGGATATTTGGGGAAGGCAATGGCACCCCACCCCAGTATTCTTGCCTGGAAAATCCAATGGACGGAGTAACCTGGTGGGCTGCAGTCCATGGGGTCGCTAAGAGTCGGACAGACTGAGCGACTTCACTTTCACTTTTCTCTTTGATGCATTGGAGAAGGAAATGGCAACCCACTCCAGTATTCTTGCCTGGAGAATCCCAGGGATGGGGGAGCCTGGTGGGCTGCCGTCTATGGGGTCACACAGAGTCGGACACGACTGAAGTGACTTAGCAGCAGCAGCAGCAGCAGCAGCATAAAGGATATTAATTTCTCTTTGTTCTGAGAAAATAATGTTTAAAAAAAGTAGTTTGAAACTTCAGCTTCTCTACTTAAATGACTGAAGTTAAAGGGTAAAATTTAGTTTCTGACTTGTTTACATGACAGTTTAAGCATATGACTTAATGTTTCCCTTAACTCTTCTTCTCCCCTGTGCTCCATGCCCTGTGACTTCTGACATGTCTTCATCTTCTAGTGTAATATTGTCCATGAATGTCTTTTTCCATTAGTATGGACAAGGAGATAAATAAAATTACAGAACTAGTCAGTCTGCCAATGTGAACACTCTACTAAAATGAACCCAGATATACCCATTCAGTATCTGTTATTGCCAGTTTATTTTCCTTGGGCCCACATTCCTTACTTCCAGCCCAATTAACTATTATACAGATGTATGCTGTTGGGCTTAAAAGATCATAGCCTGAAATAGTATGGATAGATTAACTCAAGTTCTTTAGCAACAATGAAAAACCAGTTTAAAAGTTTATGCCCTGCCGAAAGCTGAATTAATTAAAATGTTATCTCCTCATAGTAAACAAAACACATAACAGTGCCACAGTTCAGTAGACCCTTGCAATCATACTATTCATGGGACCTAGATGGCCTGAGAGTAAGACTGTTATAAAGTTATTCTAATTTAGAGTAATAAACCAATGTAAATATAGTCCAAGATGTACAGGAGTTTATTTCATGCCATAAAATCTTGTTTTGGTGACCCTTTAGCTTATTTTGTATTAAAGAAAGCTGTGCCTGTAGGACAGTAGGGAAATATAATTACAGGGTCGACTTCTGTTCTAATTGATATACATTCCTTTCCAACATAATGAATGCTTGCTTTTAAGATTGATTTGATTTTACCATTGTAGAAACAACCTGTACAAAGCTTTCAGAGGCTCTGGCATGTTTTGCACAGCAGTTGTTTTCTCTAATGCTTTTTCACAATTAACTCATAAATTCAGAAGTCAGTTTTTGGTCTAGGCTTAAAAATTTATAAGATTAATTTAGTGTTTCTTTAGTGTAAATAGTTTTTATTCAATTATGGGTAATTAAACTGCTGAGAAACTTTTTCATCATTATCTTTAAGCGTTAGGTTAATATTGTATTACTAAATATAGGGTAAGGGAGATATTTATGGTGATGTTGAAGAACTCTAGGTTCTTTATATAGTTTAGTCAGAAATTTTCTAAATTTACAATTATATATCATAATGCTTACCACTTAATATTTATATATTATAATGCTTCATTTGTTGATAATTACTTCAACATGTTTATGTATCATAAATTTTCTCTCCCAAAATTTTTTTTATTATTATATACTTTCCCATACCAATGATAAGTAGTATGAAATCTATAAAGAGATGTAAAGATGTGCTACATTTAATTTTACAAATTTTTTTCATTAAAGAGATCTTTAATTCTTAATTTAGTGCTTCAGTTTTATATTTTTTAATGTAGGGAAGACACTATCACTTAGACTGATTTTATGACATGAGTAAGGAAAATTAGAAATTATGTAGCAAGGATAAAAATCTGAAACATAGCTAAGCACGGTTTAGCTAAGTTTTATGTAGTTAGCAAAAAGGATTCTTCTTAAGATGCTGGTTGAGGGGGTTTATTGCTTACCCAGAAGATTTGACCTGTGAATGACTTATTCTTCTCCAAGGCACTTGAGAGAAAAGACAACGATAGCAGTTACATCTAGAGGCTATTATGGATTGGAGGATGAGAAGGGAACTGCATGTACTTCAACAAGGCGTCGGTCAACACCACGAAGTTTGGCAGGCTTGACAAGTGGAGTTTTTGAATCTGTAATGGTTCAAGTTTTGAGACAGGAAGAACAGCTGAGAGCAAAAGAAGAAAAAAGGTAAATGTTAAAAAAAAAAACACACACACACAAACAGTTAAGTTTCATGTTGTTTAAATTTTTAAGAACTACATTTCAGAGAGTAGTTGTGTAACTTTTGTGTGCCCATATCAAATTTCTGGGCCCATTTTAGTAGTGTTTCCAAAATGCATTCTCACCTAAATATGAGTTAATACTGAAATATCAAAATGGAATTTGTTTCAAAGTACAGTTTTAAATGTTAAACCAAATTATTTAAAAACTATACAAAAATAATTTTTATGAAAGATTTCAGGTTGCTTTCTATACTTCTGGAAGTAGTCTCAATTGAATTATAAATTTTAAATGAGAAAAATTTTGAATAGATTTGTAAAACTTGAGAAGCACAGACCTTTAACGTTTAAAATTAGGAGACCCTCTGGAGATAATGTAGTTCAAAATGACATATAAGTTCACTTATGCCAGTTCCTTCACTGGTATTAATTTCCTGAATAACTATGCTTACTCTGGACTCATCAAGAAAGAATGTTGTGCTCAATTAGTATTAACTTTTAGAGTCAGGGAGTACAGAGATTGATGACCTATCTATAAGGTTTTTTTAAATAGCAAGAGAGTAGGGCCCAAAGAGGTAAGTGATTACTCAGAAAAGAATGATAATTTTTATATTAAATCTTATCCCAAACTATATTAGCAATTGCTGATGTAATAGAGAACTACTAATGCTAGTCAAAGTCAATTTATAATATATTGTAATAATAAATTTAGCTTGCTTTGTAGGATTAAAATTCACCCTGAGGCTTTCAGTACCACCATACTTTTTAATAATAGTGGTTAATTGAGAACCCACAGTGTTCTTAAAAAAAAAAAAACTAAACAAAACCCACTTCTTTTCCTTGTATAGAGCCTCATAAAACTACTCCTGCTATAGAAATGGGGGTTGTATGGAAGGGGCTAAAGATTAATCTGACAGTAGTATGTAATAGATTAGTGCAGAGAAAAATTGAAGAAAAGGAAGGCTTATAGGAAGAAGTCTGTAAGGAGTCTAGTGCTCCACTACTGATGACCAGAAATAGGAAGAAGGTCAGATTGTTCTGGAAACAATCAGCAGGACTTAGTACCTTCCTTGATATAGGGGGAACATAGGAAGAGACAAAGAGGAGTCTGGAGATAGTTGTAATAGTAGCAATAAGAAAATAAAAAAGAATAGTTAACGTTTACTGTGTAGGGCTTTTTGCCAGGTTCAGACTGAAGCGACTTAGCAGCAGCAGCAGCACCTCTAAGTACCTCATATGTATTCAGTATTTGTCCTGAGGCAGATAGACGAGTAACTTGCCCAAAGTCAGGCAGTTTTTGAATGGTAAATTTAAGATTTGAACCAGAGCATTGTGGTTATAGTTTGTACTCCTGAGAAGTATGCTGTCCCTATGACCTAAAAATGATGGAAACATCAAAGAAAATAAAAGAGCTTGAGTCAATGGTGTGGAGACAGATCCGTGAACTGCAGTCTTTAATAAGTTGTTTGAAGTGATGAGGGAAACATTTAAGCAAGTAAATAGGAATAGCTAGTAAGAATCTGGAAATATGAGAATCCTTTTCTTTTCTCCAGTTTTATGTATGTATGTGTGTGTGTCCTGTGCATAACATCAAATAAACATGGGTGAATTAAAACATGGGGGAAAAAACCCTCCTTTAAATGTCTAGTAACTATGATAACTTAATATGAATTAAGCTTGCTCTTTGGGTAAAGCATTAACCTTTTCTTTTTTAACTATGGATATTTTAGCATGGAACAAACAATAAAATCAAAGACCTTGGTACCCACTACTCAGCAGGTTTTTTTTTTTTAATAGTTTTAAGTTTTGTTATTTATTATTCATAAATTGGAGAAGGCAGTGGCAACCCACTCCAGTTCTCTTGCCTGGAAAATCCCATGGATGGAGGAGCCTGGTAGGCTGCAGTCCATGGAGAAATATCAATAACCTCAGATATGCAGATAACACCACACTTATGACAGAAAGCAAAGAACTGAAGAACCTCTTGATGAAAGTGAAAGAGGAGAGTGAAAAAGCTGGCTTAAATCTCAACATTCAGAAAACTAAGATCATGGCATCTGGTTCCCATAACTTCATAGCAAATAGATGTGGAAACAGTGGAATCAGTGACAGACTTTATTTTGGGGGGCCTCCAAAATCACTGCAGGTGGTGACTGCAGCCATGAAATTAAAAGATGCTTGTTCCTTGGAAGAAAAGTTATGACCAACCTAGACAATATATTAAAAAGCAGAGAGATTACTTTGCCAACAAAGGTCCATCTAGTCAAAGCTATGGTTTTTCTAGTAGTCATGTATGGATGTGAGAGTTGGACTGTAAAGACCAACTCATTTGAAAAGACCCTGATGCTGGGAAGGATTGAAAGCAGGAGGAGAAGGGAACGACAGAGGATGAGAAGGTTGGATGGCATCACCGACTCAAAGGACATGATGAGTAAACTCTGGGAGTTGATGATGGACAGGAGGCCTGGCATGCTGTGGTTCATGGGGTCGCAAAGTCGGACACAACTGAGTGACTGAGCTGAACTGATGAAGTGTATGGTTTCAAGTCATAGTTCATCTAAGTGTTCACTGAAGCTGAACTTGAAAGCCCAGGTTACCAAAACCAAGACATCTTACCACTTTTACTGGAAAGTCCCTATGAGTAAAACTTCTTCCCCAAGGAAGTGGGCACCTTAAATTTTGTTGCAGAAGCTAAATTGTTGCTCTTAGTGTCTGTAGATGCTAATACTGTTCCTACTAATATTTATCCTGGAAATCTTAAGCTCAGTAAGGCTACTGATTCTTTCTTCCCTGTTTCCTGTTCCCTCTCTTTCTTTGTTTGATAAACATTTTGAAATACTCATAGTGTAAAAGACGTATACTAGGAGCATGCTAAGAGATGAAAAGATAAGTTACAGCATCATGAGGGACATGTGAAAGTATTCTGAAGGCATTTGAAAGAATATAATTAAACGTACTCCACACATACATATAAACACTTTGAGATCATTGTCATAGAAATCCATTTTCCTTGATAAGAATGAGTCTCATTGCAGTAGTAAAAGTTGAGAATTGAAGCCTAGAGGCTTAAAATTTACCAACAGAGACATGTCTACAAAGAGAATAATGTATTTTAATCATTTAATAGTGAATGTTACGGGGTGATGTTTTGGATTGTTGTGAAAATACTAAATATGCTTTCATTCCCTCTATAAGTTATGTTCTGTCTGTTCTCCAAACACCTTTAAGATTAAGTCATTAATAGTCCAAGGGAAGGAAAAGGCAGAAAATGCCAGAACGAGGTTCATAGGATAAAGGAGGAAGAAATAGCGTGTAGAAAGTACCCCTAATAGAAATTGGGAGAAGAAGAGTAAAACAGAAAAGAAGTAGGAAAGAACAGAATCCTGTGTCCTGGCGCCTCTGACTGAAACTCTGGAAAAGGCTGGTGTAGGCGTTTAGAAACAAGTTTCTGGGACCCTAGCTCAGTAGTGATTGTTTTCTTTTGCCTCTCCTTGGGCAAACTGGGCTGTTTTCAAGGTCTTTTGGAAAAGCATCATGTATAACATGAGACCACCCAAGCAATAAGTTGGTAATAGCAAAATAACAGGATGGGTAGGGAGCAGACAAAGGTTCCTTCTCTCCAGTTTTCTACAAAGTCAAGGTTGTGATGGAATTCCTAGGTTTCCCTTGGGGCCTATAAAGGTAACTGAGGCACAAACCAGCTCTTTTATAAGAAGATGCCCAACAAGGCCAAGGAAGCTTATCTAGAGTTTGTGGTAGGAACATTGAGTACAGGTGAAAGGACATAGAGATTGTTCTTTAGAATCCCCAGTGCCAGGAGACTGTACTGGGAGGGATATACTGTATTGATGGGGGGATTTACCAACAGGGCACCCAACAATCTGTAGAAAATACTAACTCATTAAACCAGCAGGTAAATGTCATCGTTTCTGGAGACCATACCAACCGCTTGAGCTAGCAGAGACCAGGCTAAAGTTTTCCCCAGTAGCAGGGTGCCACAATGTAGGTGGGAACCATATGCAAAAAGGAAACTTATTTATCTATATTGGAAATACACAGAATTTACAAACTCTCATGTCCATTGAGGCATCCCTGGTGACTCAGACAAGAAAGAATCCACCTACAGTTCAAGAGACCTGGGTTCAGTCCCTGGGTTGGGAAGATCTCCTGGAGAAGGGAATGGCTACCCATTCCAGTATTCTTGACAACTGAGTGACTTTCACTTTCATGTCCATTAATGATAGAACATTAATCCTGGCAGTTAAAATTTAGTTACTTGTGAGTTGAAGCAGTCCTCTTTAAGTAAAAAAATTAGTTAAATTCAGAATTATTTTTTTCTCTTTTTCCCTTTTGTCTTTCTCATGCTTTGTTAAGTCACTTCAGTCATGTCGGACTCTTTGTGACCCTATGGACTGTAGCCTGCCAGGCCCCTCTGTCCTTGGGATTCTCCAGGTAAGAATACTGGAGTGGGTTGCCATGTCCTCCTACAGAGAATCTTCCGGATGGACCCCATGTCTCTTATGTCCCCTGCATTGACAGGTGGGTTCTTTACCACTAGCACCACCTGGGAAACTCTGTCCTTCCAAGAGCAAGTGAAGTCCTGCCAGTGTGGGTAGAGGTGACTTGTTCTGTTGCTGCCCTCTAGTGGTCTCTGACCTTTCCTGACGTGTCTTATCCTGCTGGTCTTTGGATGGTGATAGTTTCCATTCTCTGCTGTAATATCTCGCGTTGGCCTCCAGTCTCTAAGATACATGTACTTTGCGTTATCTGATCACAACCTTGAGCTCCTTTGGATTTCCTAGCTCTCTTTCAAGCCTCTTCCTTTGACCATTGCATCATTTAGGTACTTTCCGGTAGTAGTCTTCAATTGGGATACTTACAACTCTGGAGGTACATGAAGACAGTCCAAGGAGTATGTGGATGAGGTTGTTGCTATTTTTAAAAATCAACTGTTTATATATGATTTTTTAAATAAAATTCATCAACTTTAAATGTACAGTGACCCACAACAAATGTATATATTATTGTGTAACCACCAATACTATCATGATATAAAACATTACATTATCCCAAAAAGTTTGTAGTCAGTCTCCTTGTCCAAGGATCTGGCAGTCACTGCTTTCTGTCACTACATTTCTTTGTTTTCTAGAATGTCATCTAAATGTTATCATACAGTATGTAGCTTTCTGTGACTAACTTCTTAGTACAATGCTTTTGAGATTCATCCATGTTGTATGTATCAGTAGGTCATTCCTCTTTTAAAGAACAGCTTTACTGAGATTCACTTCAGAGACCATATATTAATAACATCATGTATTTAAAGTATATGATTCAGGGAGTTCCCTGGTGAGTCAGTGGTTAGGACTGCACTCTCACTGCTGAGGGCCCAGATTCAGTCCCTGGTCGAGGAACTAATGCCCCAGTGATGCATAGTGCAGCCAAAATAATAATAATAATAAATAAAGTATCTAATTCAGTGGTCTTTTGATTTATTCACAGAATTGTGGAACCATCACTGTAGTTAGTTTTAGAGTTGTTGATGTGTGCAACAACGTGGGTGGATTTCAAAGCATTATGGTAAGAATTCAGTCACAACCTCACCACCTCTACTCCTACCGTCTTGGTTCAAGCCACCATAGTCTCTGCTTTCATTATCATACTAACCTGTAAACTGGTTGGCTTTCACCCTACAGACTGTTCTTAGCAGAACAGCCAGGGGGTCATCATCATCTTAAAAAATAAGTCAAATCTTGTCATACTTCCATTCAGACCTTGTGATTTACTCCCTTTCTCTTAGAATAAGATCTGAGATTCTTATAATAGCCTATAAACTCTTATCTTCCCACTACCACCCTTACCTTGCTGACCTTATCTCCACAACTCTTCCTTACCTCTTCTATTCCAGCCATATCAGCCTCTTGTATTTCTTCCTCTGACCACTCTTCCACCATAGTCTTCGTGGCTGATCTCCCTCATCTCCTTCAAGTCTTTGCTTATATATCGTGTTTTCATCCCCCAAACCATCCGATTTAAATGGCAGACTCCCCATGGAAACCAGTCTCTTTTGTATTACTTAAAAAAAAAATAAGTTACTATATTCTAACATACTTTCATAATTATTTATTTTAGTTGTTTGTCCCCTCCCACAAGAATATGAATTTGGCAAGGGCATAATGTCTGTTTTGTTCACTGATATACCTGCAGAACTTAAACCAGTGCCTGGAACATTGTGAAGACTCATATGTTTTTTGAATGAATGGATGGATGAATGAAATAGAGTCAAAAATTGGAGCTTCTGGTTCAAGATGGTGATATAAGAAGATCCCGAACTCACCTCCTCCCAGGGGCATGCCAAATCTACAGCCGTGTATGGAATAGTTGCTTCTAGGGAGAAACTAAAAACTGGTGGCACAATTCTTCACATCAGACAAATGTGAAGGAAGCCAATTCTAAATGAGTAGGAAAGACTGTGACACAATTTTGCCATAAACTCCCAAAACTCTGGTGCTGCAGCCCACAGTTGGAAGGTACCTCAAAACTTGGAATTTTGCCCTGGGGAGTAAAGGGTTCTTACGTCACATTGGGTACCCCAACTTTAAAGACAGTCACCTGAGAGACAAGCCCTCAAAACACTTGGGTTTAAAGACTAGCAGGGCTCACATACAAGACTGGTGGGGGTGTGACAAACTGAGGTACAGTCTTAAAGGGCCTGTGTACAGACTCATTTGCTCTAGGGAGCAGTGCAGAAGGAGCCCTTTGAAAAGCATCCAGATTTATGTATAGAAGACTTGTTTGTTAATTTTAGAGTAATTGGTCTGAGGGGCAAAGGCCTACTAGAGAATTCTCCTGGGAAGGAGGCTAATGGGTGCTTTCATCGTGCCCTCGCTCTGCCTTGCTAAAACCCACAGGTGCCACTATTTCTTTATTTTCCTGCTTCCAATGGGTGTCGTCTTTATGCTGTAGTCACTGGGTACCATTTTTCACAATCCATTTTTGCCTTACTAAAACCAGTGGGTACCATCTCCCCCAAAGATTTTCTTATGTGGACCATTGTTTTTAAAGTCTTTTTTTGAATCTGTTACAGTATTGTTTCTGTTTTGGGTTTTTGACTGCAAAGAATGTGGGATCTTAGCTCCCTGATCAGGGATCAAACCCATACCTCCTTCATTGGAAGGTGAAGTCTTAACCACTGGACTCCTAGGACTTCCTTCCCCAACTCTTAAAAAAAAAAGTATTTATTTTTTTCTCTTTGGTATGTTCCATTCTTGTACTCTGCTTCACTGTAGCTGGGCTTCCCTGGTGTTCAATGATAAAGAAACAGCCTGCCAATGCAAGAGACTTAAGTTCGATCCCTGGGTTGGGAAGATCCTCTGGAGAAGGACGTGCAACCCACTTCAATATTCTTGCCTAGAAAATCCCGTGGACAGAGGATCCTGGTGGGTTACAGTCATGGGGTCACAAAGAGCTGGACATGGCTTAGTGACTAAACAACAGCAGTTGCTCTCGCCAGTGGGTGCCATCTTGGTGCTCTTGCTTTACTGCAGTCCAGAGCAGCATATTTCTCAGGAGGTTATGTACACATCTGCTGCTTCATTTTTATACCTGGTGACCCAGTTTTTGCAGCTGCCACTTGAGGGATCACCTGGCTTTAGAGGCCAAGAAGACTTGTGTTCCTGGGTTTCATGAGACTGTAACAATTGGAGATTGATTTCTCGAAAGACTACCACTCCTATGGCACTACACGGAGAGTAGACTGAAACACACTTCTAGTCCTTCTGAGAAAGAGGTCTATTTGCTTGTCCAGGAGCTTTGGCTGGAGGAACAGACTTCTGATTTGGCATACTTTATAGGGGCTTATAGAGCTGTTTTCAGGGTATGGAGGCAGGTGGACTGCATCTTTGCGCTCTCCCTCTACCTTGCTCCAGCTTGCTGGTATCTTTCAGAAAGAAGCTTATATCCTTCTCTGGTGCCCTAATTTTTTCAGATGCTGCCAGGGCACACCTCTAATCACTTGGTTCCAGTGGCCAGCCAGGCTTAGCTTGTAGGCTCCATGAGACGGTAACCAAAGAGAAATAATTCTTAAACAGTAATCACTCCCAGGGCACAACAGGAGGTAGCAGACTTTGGAGCTCAATCTTTCTGTGAAAAGGGCCAGTATTAGCTTATTATTGCTGCAACCCGAGGGACAGGTTTCTAATTAAATATGTTTAAGCTAACCGTAAACCTTAGACCTTGAAGGGGAGGCATTATCTTTCCCTTCTCTTGTTAGACTCCTGAATGTCAGCATCTCTTGAAAGGGAAGGCTTATAAATATCTGGTATACCAGTTTTTGAGCTTCCCTGGTGGCTCAGACAGTAAGTGTCTGTTTGCAATGTGGGAGATCCAGGTTCGATCCCTGAGTGCGGAAGATCCCCTGGAGAAGGAAATGGCAACCCACTCCAGTACTCTTGCCTGGAAAATTCCA
>SJYX01007955.1:0-35246 GCA_006410675.1 Oreotragus oreotragus | reverse complement strand
TCAAATGAGTCTGCTGGGTAGGACCAATGATTTAAAGTCATGCCTATCCTTACACAATTCACAAACATGTTTAGGTTTACAAACAGTAATCTCGAAGCCCTATGCACTCAGTCAACAAACATTTCGTGAACACTTCCTGGGTCTCACTTGCCATCGCATCTGAAGACTCAGTGAGGAAGCAAATACACTCCGTCCTCACTCACACTCTGGAAAACCAAAAAAAAAACAAGAAGAAAGCAAACCAAAAAAATAATGGCAAATGGCAATAAACAGGGAGGAAACGGCCCAAGTCGAGAGCCATGAGCCTACCTGAAGTGTGGAAGGTGTGACTGAGCTGGTCTTCCTTCACCTCTGAAAGGAGATAATAGAGAACCCACACAAATCCTTGTGAGGAGGGGAAAAAAGAAGCTTTCAACTACCTCCAGACCACAAGCCCAATTAAGAACCACCTTCCCCACACACCTACTCCCACCTGTGGCTGCTCACAGAGGTGCGCCTGCAGGGGCGCTCTGCGTGCACCGCGTGAGGGACATGAGGGACGTGCCACCTCCCCATGGGAAGGGCACATCAAGGCTCTGTCAGCTTGGCAGGATGATTAGCAGAAAAGGTGAGGGGGCGGAGGTTGGTTTTGAAAGATGAATCCAAGTCTGCAGGTTGGCCAGAGCAGGCCTCCCCGGCTCTGAGTGCAGAGGAGGAAGCAGGAGGGGGCGGGTGCCATGGGATGGGGCTCAGCCACCACCCCGAGGTGGGGAGGCCTTGGTCCGGGGTGCCAGCAGTACCCCCAGGGGAGGTGGGATTCCCAGCCCTCGCTGGCACCTCCTCTCCACCACCTCTGTGGCTCCCACGGGGCTTTCCCATGCTGTCACCCTGGCCAGAGGCCCCGCGGTGCAGGGTCCAGGTGGGGTTACAAGGGTGGAAGGCTCTGGAGAGGGGCTCCTGTGAGGACTGGCTGCTTCTCAGACCAGTCACTGGCTCCTCTGCAGAGAGCACCAGGAGAAATGTTGCTTTTCTGGAATGTCTGGCCTTTAACCCAGAAATCCGGGGGCGGGGGAGCCTCTAGGGAAGAGGAAACAGGCTCTGTGTGTGGAGCTGCCCCTGGTCTGGGTTCGGCCTGAGCGCACAGGGAGATGGTTCCTAAATTGAGAGTCACCTGGGTTGGGCGGGGGGCTGGGAGGCACAGTCCCTGTCCTTCCTCCTCTGCTTTGAGATCAGAGCATCTAAGCTGGAACTCAGCATCGGGCAACTGTAACAAGCACCCAGGCAATTCTGATGCAGGTAGTCAGGGGCTTCAGAGTCCTGAAGTGGGCCTACTGGGGCCTGGGAGCCACCGGGAGGCTGGGAACTGGAGGCTCGCTGTGGGCATGGCAGCTCCCAAGAGCCCAGGACTTGTCCTTTAATCCTTATCAGTTCCATACCCCACTCTGCCACAAGTTCTCAGAAGGGGTCTTTTTCTCTCTGCCATCCCCACTGGCTCCACCTGCGTGTCAACAGAGAGACTCTTGACCCTGGAGTCTCGAGAGGCCCCACCTGCATACTCTCAATAACATTTTTCCCAACCGGAAAACAGCGCAAACAAAGCAGACATGAGGATTTGCGGTGGCCTCCTGTCTGGGAAGCCAAGGCTGAAACGCATTTTGCCTACCCGTCAGTCCTCAGCCTCTCGGCACTCACAGCTGATAGAGATGTTGTCAGCTGAACATTCCAGAAGAAAGGCTGGAAATCACCAGGCAACAGAGAGCTCCCAGCTGTTAAGAACCTGGAGGCATTAGGGCTTAACGTCTCTGCTCACCCTCCACAGCTGTTAGACCACAGATGCGGCAGGTGGGGGGTGAGTGGCCCGGGGGGTGAGAAGGTCAGAAGAGGATGGAGCGGTCCCAAGGGGGATCTTGGGCAGGTCAAAGACATTGCCCTCTCTCCAGGGTCACAAGCACACAGCGCTTGTCTGAGGGCAGATGGGCCTCATTTCAAAAGCTTTCCGGCCTCAGTTAAGTAGTTCATCTTCTCCTGTACCCTGTCTCCTGGGTTCTGACCTGCAGTCTGAGGGCTGCAGGGCCTGAAGGCAGACAGGCCACAGGCCTATAGGCTTGGCCCCAGAGCCCTAAACCCCTTCTGGCCTCTGGCTGGTGAGAGCCAATAATGGGCCACAAGGATAAATGTAGCTCATCCAACACGAGGTCAGTTCTTCCTTGGCTTGCTTCTTATTAGGCCTTATACTTCATTTGGTCTATGTCCTAATTTGGAGGCTTAAGGTGAAAATGGGCTTCCCAGGTGGCTCTAGTGGTAAAGAACCTGCTGCCAATGTGGGAGACACAGAGATGAAGGGTTCAGTCCTTGGGTTGGACAGATCCCCTGGAGGAGGGCATGGCAACCCCCTCCAGCACTCCAGTACTCTTGCTTGGAGAATCCCCATGGACAGAGGAGTCTGATGGACTGCAGTCTATAGGGTCACAAGAGCTGGACACCACTGAAGAGACTTAGCACGCACACACCCAAGGTGGACATGGGACCTTTTCACCTACTTTTTGTCACTTTTTTTTGGGGGGGGCTGTTGCACATGGCTTGCAGGATCTTAGTTCCCCAATCAGGGATCAAAATTGGGCCCTGGGCAGTGAAAGCATCAAGCCCTAACCACTAGACTGCCAGGGAATTCTCACTGCCATGTTATTCTTCTCCAGTCAGTCCCAGGCCAATCCAGAAAGCCAAGTTTTCAAACACCTATCTCTTTTAGGGGCATCCAGGGAGTCCCTGGGCTCCCCTTTGTAGGTGCAAAGATGCTATGGGGCTTGGAGTTTGGAGCTGGGTGAGACTGGATGTGCTGACTTTCACAAGGTGAGGGCTGTGTCTTATGGTTTATGGCAGCCCCGATACTGGGAAAGACTCCATAACCGTTGCATTCCAAATAGCCTGGCTTTGAGTCACCAGCTACCACCTGTGTGATCTCGCTCATCTCTCTGAGCCTCAGGAGCCCATGTCAAATGGGCACGAAAACATTTACCTCATAGGCTTGCTACTGAGAGAGTCGACGGGGTAGAGTTCATCTGCGGTGCTGGTCTGAGGGATGGTACACAGGAGACGGTAGGTGAGTGCTCCCATCACCTCTGCTGAGCCCCTGGGATCCCACTCCTCTCCTGAGCAAGCACGGTGGCATCACGGAGGCGGCAGCTGCAGGAGAGGACAGCTGGGGACGGGCCACATTCTCCTCAGCCCCTCAGCTCAGTGCCCCCGAGTGGTGGTGAGGAGAGGGGTGAGAAGAGCTGAGCGGTCAGGCCACTGAGAGGCTTTGGGCATCACTCGAGTCTGCCCCGGACACTTCCCATAGCCCCCACCCCACCGCCGTTCTCCTCTGCAGAGGGCAACCCTCACCCCTGCCTCGTGCCCTGTGCCCCTGGGCATGCAGGGCATCAGGCCACTGTGACCAAGGGGTGTAGGTAAGGGCACGGCCCCCGGACACTGCCCAGCCAGGATTCGTCGCCCTCCTCCAGCCCCGCCTTGGGCACGCCCCGGGACCGTGGGGCTTGGAGGTGTCTGCGCCCATGTCCTCGCTTTCTGCTCCTGACAGGGCAAGGAGTGTGAATCAGATAAACAGAGAGAAACAAACGCTGAGCACGGACACAGGCTTTTCCTGTTATTAAACAGACAGAAAGGGGCTGGGAGCGTCTGAGGGTCTTGTGTGGCCTTTCCCTGGCTGAGCTTGGTTCCCTTAGACAGTGCGCCAAGGCTTTGTCTGGTCCCCAGGACCTGCGGAGGCTGCGGCTTGTTCTTGTCCCCGCCAGGGTGTCTAGAGAGGCGGGACTAAGGGGCGCCGACCTGCCTCTTCCTCCCTCTCCAGGTCTCTGGAAGGCAAAGAACACTGTGGCCCAGGCAGCCTCAGGAGCATATTTGCATTATTTTGTGGCAACAAGCGTATTTCCTGGAGGGGGTTTTTGGAAGAGTCGGAAGCCGCCCAGAGGGAAAGCCGAAGGAAATAAGAGAGCAGGAGGCAACAGGCCCGGGCAGAGGCTGGGTGCAGGGCACCTGGCCCCAACCCGCTCCTGCCCTCGTGAGCTGCAGAGCAGAAGCCTGGGCTGAGCAGGAGAGCAGAAGCCTGGGCTGAGCAGGCCCAGGCCCTGCAGGGAAGCTTGCCCAACCCGCCTGGTGTCAGTGGCAGGATAACGACCTGAGGAGGAGCCAACGGCGCTGCAGAGCCAGATGGAAAATTCCCGCAGCGCTCTTGCCCCTGAGCCGCACCAGCAGGGGCACCGGGCTCCAGGCAGGCCCTGGCTGCATGCGGGTGGGCAGGGCAGACACTGGGAGCAGCAGAGCTGAACAACTTCAAGGGGAGGGGAATGGAAACCAGGCCTCCCTGCTTTTCTCTTTATTCTTGGGAACCGGCCTGACTGTGGGCTGGGGTGACGTGTTCATTGGGTAGGACCTGGACCAGTCGTGCGTGCTCAGTTGCTCAGTCATGTCCACCTCTTTGTGACTCCATGAACTGTAGCCCTCCAGGCTGCTCTGTGCATGGGATTTCCTAGGCAAGAATACTGGAGTGGGTTGCCATTCCCTTCTCCAGGGAATTTTCTTGACCCAGGGATCAAACACGCCTCTTCGACATTGCAGGCGGATTCTTTACCACTGAGCTACCAGGGAAGCCCAGGATGCAAAGGCCATTAGGAAACGAGAGAAGACAGACCTATTTTCTGCATATAAAGGAGGTTCAGAAACCCTCTAAAATAGGCTGAGAATCTGAAAAAACAAAAACGACCCACGTTTGTTTAAACAGATCAAGCAGCATTCCACCAACATATCAAGATTTTAAATTTGTCACTAGTATCCCTGGTGGCTCAGAGGTTAAAGCGTCTGCCTCCAATGCGTGAGGCTTGGGTTCGATCCCTGGGTCGGGAAGATCCCTGGAGAAGGAAATGGCAATCCACTCCAGTATTCTTACCTGAAGAATCTCATGGACGGAGAAGCCTAGCAGGTTACAGTCCACGGGGTCGCAAAGAGTCAGACATGACTGAGCGACTTCACCTCACCTCAACACTCAGGTGCAGACATTCACAGGCAGGATTCATACTGATGAATATAGTCCTTTGCTGGACCTAGGGCCTTGAGGGAGCACATTCATGGGCACCTTTGCGTTGCCTACTGTTCAGTCCTAAGCTGGTAAGGGCCCCACCAGCAGGACATGCTCCATGAAGTCCAAAGCCAGACTGGAATGGTCCTAACCAATGTTACTCCTCGGCTTCTCGCAGGAAGCCAGGCTGGAGCAGGATGTTTTGAGGCCCTGCAAATACAGGTGTTTTCCACGTAGTTTCCAGAGCAGGAGCCTCAGGTTCCCTGTGCCCCAGGAAGACGAGAAGGAACCAGGTGGCCGGAAGGGTGTTCTCTGGACACCTGGCAGGGAGCCCAGCAGCCTGGGTGCCGGGTCCAGAAAGGCTGCCCCGCCCCTGTGAAGTCCAGTCAGAGGGGGGAGGGAAGGAAGCCATGCTAGATGGGATTTCCCCACCCCAGGCCTGCAGTCTTCTTGGCTCCAGTCACCTGATAAGCAGGCTGCTTTGTAAGATGCCCTGTGTAGTTTCCCACAGATGATAAAGCCATGGGCAATTTGCAAAATCCTCCTGCACAGGCAGGCTTCAAGAGGCCACAGTCTTCTGACAAGGATGTGAAGAGAAGGTGGAAGATCCCTGGCCGTTCTGTCAGGGTGACCCTTTTCAAGGTCTCCTGGCTCGGCCCAGAGAAAGAGCTCCAGAGGACCTGGGCAGCCGTGGAGAAGGCTCCATCTCCCCTTCCTTCCTGCTGTCCCGAGCTCCTCCACCCCGGCCCCGCCCTCCCAGCTGGCCTTGACTCACACTCCCTGGGTGAGGCCCCTGTCCTCTGGGCCCCCTCCATCGACCCCACCCAGGTCCTCAGGACACCCCGGGTGAGGAGAGAGGGGTGGGGGGTGGGGGGAGGGAAGCAGGCTCCAGGGACCTCATAGCTGGGGGGCAGGCTAAACCAAGCATTGTTTTGCAGGCCCTGCCTGAAAGGGGAGGTGAGTGGGAGTCGGCAGGAGTCCAGGTTCCCCTCGGAGCTTCAGGAGGCTTTGGGTTCATGCAGGGTCAGAGAGGCTGGCTCCCCAGTGCCATTTTGTTCAGCAGGAGAAACTGGAGCCAGGTCAGCCCTTGTTCTGAAGACCAGGGTCCTGCCTGGGGAAAGGCTGCGGCCTGTGCATGTTGTGGGCAGACGAGCAATTGGGGGCCCCCAGGAAGGAACCTCTTCATCCAGAAAGAAGCAGGGATTTGGCTCCTAGGCTGAGCAGCAAATGTGGCTTTGCAGGTTGCCCAGGGCCACACCGGCTCTGCTCTAGCTGAGGAAGGAGGCTCTGTAACTGCAGGCTGGCTTCTGCCTTGCTAACCCCATTACTTGGGTGAAAATGTTCTCATATTTTGGAAGGTCAGGACACTATTGAAACTTTTGAAAGCATTTAAGAGGAATGTGAAGTCAAGTGGCCTTAGAAAGTATCACTACAAACAAAGCTAGTGGAGGTGATGGAATTCCAGTTGAGCTATTTCGAATCTTGAAAGATGATGCTGTGAAAGTGCTGCACTCAATATGCCAGCAAATTTGGAAAACTCAGCAGTGGCCATAGGACTGGAAAAGGTCAGTTTTCATTCTAATCCCAAAGAAAGGCAATGCCAAAGAATGCTCAAACTACTGCACAATTGCACTCATCTCACATGCTAGTAAAGTAATGCTCAAAATTCTCCAAGCCAGGCTTCAGCAATATGTGAACCGTGAACTCCCTGATGTTCAAGCTGGTTTTAGAAAAGGCAGAGGAACCAGAGATCAAATTGCCAACATCCGCTGGATCATGGAAAAAGCAAGAGAGTTCCAGAAAAACATCTATTTCTGCTTTATTGACTATGCCAAAGCCTTTGACTGTGTGGATCACAATAAACTGTGGAAAATTCTGAAAGAGATGGGAATACCAGACCACCTAACCTGCCTCTTGAGAAATCTGTATGCAGGTCAGGAAGCAACAGTTAGAACTGGACATGGAACATCAGACTGGTTCCAAATAGGAAAAGGAGTACGTCAAGGCTGTATATTGTCACCCTGCTTATTTAACTTCTATGCAGAGTACATCATGAGAAACACTGGGCTGGAAGAACCACAAGCTGGAATCAAGATTGCCGGGAAAATTATCAATAACCTCAGATATGCAGATGACACCACCCTTATGGCAGAAAGTGAAGAGGAACTAAAAAGCCTCTTGATGAAAGTGAAGGAAGAGAGCGAAAAAGTTGGCTTAAAGCTCAACATTAAGAAAACGAAGATCATGGCTTCTGGTCCCATTGCTTCATGGCAAATAGATGGGGAAACAGTGGAAACAGCGTCAGACTTTATTTTGGGGGCTCCAAAATCACTGCAGATGGTGACTGCAGCCATGAAACTAAAAGGCGCTTACTCCTTGGAAGAAAAGTTATGACCAACCTAGATAGCATATTCAAAAACAAACAGAGACATTACTTTGCTAACAAAGGTCTGTCTAGTTAAGGCTATGGTTTTTCCAGTGGTCATGTATGGATGTGAGAGTTGGACGGTGAAGAAGGCTGAGTGCTGAAGAATTGATGCTTTTGAACTGTAGTGTTGGAGAAGACTCTTGAGAGTCCCTTGGTCTGCAAGGAGATCCAACCAGTCCATCCTAAAGGACATCAGTCCTGGGTGTTCATTGGAAGGAAAGATGTTAAAGCTGAAACTCCAGTACTTTGGCCACCTCATGTGAAGAGTTGACTCACTGGAAAAGACTCTGATGCTGGGAGGGACTGGGGGCAGGAGGAAAGGGGACGACAGAGGATGAGATGGCTGGATGGCACCACTGACTCGATGGATGTGAGTGTGAGTGAACTCCGGGAGTTGGTGATGGACAGGGAGGCCTGGCGTGCTGCGGTTCATGGGGTTGCAAAGAGTCGGACACGACTGAGCGACTGAACTGAGCTGAAGAGCCATTCTGGAAGAGCTCACGAACCCCTGCTGAGAGACAGGAATACTGTTCTCTTCTGCAGTTTAAATGTGCTGTGTCACGTAGTTCTCACTGCATCTCGTTGAGGTGGATCCTATGATTGTATCATTATCACACAAGAGAAAAGTGAGGCTGTGACGCAGTCAGCTTTGGGTGAATTGAGCGGGGTTCTCCGTTAGAGAGCTAAAGTCCCTGGCACTCGAGTCAGGGATGGAAGCCCGGGGATGCAAGCAGCCCTCTCCCCACCTCTCTAGTCAGTGTCTCCTTCGCCTCGGTCTCCTTGAGGCCAGTCTGGAATGGAGCAGATGCAGAGTTGGGGAGTTGGTGGGGGTGTGCCACCTTTGGGAGCTGTTGTTCAGTCGCTCAGTCATGCCCAACTCTTTGCGACCCCATGGACTGCAGCACACCAGCCATGCCTGTCCTTCATTATCTCCCGGAGTTTGCTCAGATTCATGTCCATTGCATCACTGATGCTATCTATCCACCTCATCCTGGGTTACCCTCCTTTTGCCTTCAATCTTTCCCAGCATCAGGGTCATTTCCGATGAGCCAGCTCTTTGCGTCAGGTAACCAGAGGATTGGAGCTTCAGCTTCAGCATCAGTCCTTCCATTGAATATTTAGGGCGGATTCCCTTTAGGATTGACTGGTTGGATCTCCTTACAGTCCAAGAGACTCTCAAAAGTCTTTTCCAGCACGACAATTCAAAGGCATCAATTCTTTGGCACTCAGCCTTCTTTAGGAAGTGGCAACCCCCTCCAGTATTCTTGCCTGGAGAATTCTATGGACAGAGGAGCCTGGCGGGCTACAGTCCATGCGGTTCCGAAGAGTCTGACACGACTGAAGGACTAACAGTTTCATACTTTTTCAGTTTCTTCTTTATGGTCCAACTCTCACATCCATGTGTGACCACTGGAAAAACCATAGCTTTGACTAGACGAACCTTTGTTGGCAAAGTAATGTCTCTGCTTTTTAGTACGCTCTCTAGGTTCGTTCATAGCTTTCCTTCCAAGGAGCAAGCAGCTTCTAATTTCATGGCTGGAGCTGTTGGCTGTGACCTTTTCAGCAGGAATTTCCCCACTCCCAGTTTTGCTATGTTGTCCTGTGTCCAAGTTTTTGGACAGAGGTTCCTGTGACTATTTATCTCCTTCCCTGGAAAGCCCCTGCCTCCAAGGCCATCAGCTGCCCACCTCCTCCACTTTGGGTAAGGGAGGCTTGGGACTGGAGTTTTTCAGAAATGGGAAAGGAGCAGTGAGTACCTGCAGCCTGTCCTGCTTTAGAAGAAGCTGCATTATTCCCTGTTTTACAATGATGTTTTGTTTTTTAAGAACACAGAGAAAAGAAAAGCCATCCCAGAAGGGATGTCCACATAGTGTATGGAAGGAAAGGAGTGTACTATGCATGTGACAATCGGAGTTGTCAGAGGCATCTGCTCGCTCATCCTGGGCAGGTGGCCAATGGTCCCTGGGGATGCCCCTTGCAGAGCTTGTCTAGAAGGGGGCCTGGAGCCTGGTTTTACACAAGAGGCCTCTGTGCCCAATCTGTTTCTGTGAAGGGGAGCAAGCCCCTGCCCTGCTAGATCCAGACAGGAAGTGAAGCTGCCACAAATCTCTCTCAACTCACTTGGAGGAGATACTCTGCAAGAGCTGCAAGGGCCAAAATTCTTAGTTCCCGGAGAGGCTTAGCTTGTGTGGCCTTGTTCATCACCATGTCCCCAGGCCTCAAGGCAGGGTCTGACTTGGAGGCCCCACGTTTTTGGTCATCAGTAAGAACTAAGGGGACTTTCCTTGCATTGACAGGAGATGGTACACTCCCATGGCCCTTGCAAAACAGCACTCCTCCCCTGGTCCCTCTCGGAGCTCATTTTCTCAGGAGGCTGCTGGACACAGAGGCACAAAGAAGCTTGTGGCCTTCTCCAGGTCACCCTGCAACAGACAGTCTCTCCAACCATTCTGTCAGGATCGATGAGCTAGCTACTTTTGCAGAGGGAGGTGATTTTGTCTGATGCTGCTGCTGCCAAGTCGCTTCAGCCATGTCAGACTCTGTGTGACCCCATAGATGGCAGCCCACCAGGCTCCCCCGTCCCTGGGATTCTCCAGGCAAGAATACTGGAGTGGGTTGCCATTTCCTTCTCCAGTGCATGAAAGTGAAAAGTGAAAGTGAAGTCACTCAGTTGTGTCTGACTTCTAACGACCCCACGGACTGCAGCCTACCAGGCTCCTCCATCCATGGGATTATCTGATGAGTCCATCCGAAACTTAGAGCTTGACCTATATTACTTAAGGAACACCAGCATGGCTATCTTCAGCTTTTTTGCCTTCAGTCTTGGCAAAAACTTATGAAGTTCCCCAGTGACTGTCAGGCCCCTGGCGTCTGCCTAAGGAGAGTGACTTCAGTTATACGACCAAGGCGAACATGGCTCTGATGGGGGTTACCAACTAACCAGCTAGATCCAGATGATAACCAAGGTGCTGTTCTCAGCTTCTGTCCCTGGAAAACCCAAGCTCAGGCAGGCACTCTGAGTCTCTTAGATGGGGCTGCCCCTGGCTTATCCCTCCTCTGAGCAGGGAAACTAGGTCTGTCCTGTTCTTCTCCTGGTTCTCCTTTTCACCCTCATTCCAGTAGTACCCAGTAGAGGATTAATCACTGTAGTAAAAACCTAAATGACTGGATTAACTCTGAGGTTTGCAGGTCAACTCCTGAAATAAGGTTAGCTGTTGATGTGTGTCATGCAGACAATCTTGTGGTAGCTGCTCAAAAGAAGCATCAACAACTTCATCAAAATTTCGGTAACACCACTTGCCTTCTGGGACAGTGGCACGTTCCCTTCTCC
Organism: Oreotragus oreotragus; assembly: GCA_006410675.1. Classification (NCBI taxonomy): domain Eukaryota; kingdom Metazoa; phylum Chordata; class Mammalia; order Artiodactyla; family Bovidae; genus Oreotragus; species Oreotragus oreotragus. Next base: position 24,434 of record SJYX01007955.1, on the reverse strand, counting down.
TGCAAGCACTTTCCCCTGTGTTCCCTCCATGTCCCCCTGGATCTGGAGGAGCCCTAATATTGCACAGGAGGGGATGGTCTGCAGAAAGCCCTGCTGGAGCTGCTGGGAGTCTTTGGAAGGGCCCCCCAGGCTGAGGTTGCCACAAGCGGAGCTGCCCAGAGAGGTTAAGTATTGTTGAATATTTGCATCTTTTGTCCCCTGACCGGCTTTAGGAGTCAAGGATGAGATCAGCAAAGGCACAGATGACAAGAACCTAAGGCATATGGGTCAGTTCCTGGAAACCTGCTTGCCTCCTCAGCACACTAGCTGCCCACTGACCAAAAATGGGGTAAAGGTGGGATGAGCCCCAAATACCCTTGACTATGACCAGGCCACCTCCAGTTACCTCTTACAGCGTTTCCTAACGATTAGCAAACACCAGACCTGACTGGGGAGCGTCCTCAAAATACACATGCCCAAAGCAGCTTCCTGGGAACCTCTGTGATGTGAGAGATCAAGGCAGGGGGACAGGCTTGTACACAGGAAAAGTTCCTCTGGTGGTTCTGATGTGAAATTCTGGCTAAGAACGGTTAATCTAGCACATTTCAGTTTAAAAGTCTTCACTGCTTACTCTCATGGGATGTGGGCATAGGAAAGTGGTATTACACAGAATTTCAAACCACACCGAGTTCAGTGATTTCCCTCTTGTGTAGGGGTATTATTGAGCAAATCGTGCTTATCGTTACCTTGCAGGTTCTTTTTGAGTCAGAAGCAAGCACCAACACCCATCTGATGGTGTGCTTTAAAACCGAGAGAGGCAGGACCCTCCCTTTTAAAGGATGACTGACCCATTCCAGCTGAGGTCAGTCAGATGGACAACGAGTGAGAAAGGTGAGAACACGCACCAGGGAATTCTGGAGACTCTTTCCCCTTCGGAGGCACCTGCACTATGTGTAGCGTTCACAGTTTTCCCCGGGGGATGGGCACACACTGCACGCGTGTGCTGAGTTTAGGCCACCGGGGTTAGGGCTTTCCTGTGGTCCGGAACTGAGAAAAGCCAGTGTCATACACAGGGTTCGCGTGAGGGGTCTTGACCAGCACATGACCAGCTGAGCAGGGCTCCTCTCCAGGCAACATGCTAGGATGTGTGAACACTTCAAAAATGGGCATGAATACCCATACCTTCACTTTTGATATTTTACTGGGAAAATTTAGGCCTGTTTGTTCTTAGTAGGACTGAAACTTCAATCAAGTTAAAAAAAAAATTGTGCTTTTCAGTATAGTGTTTTTAGAATTCAGGGCTTAATTTTTGTCTGACTCTATGAATAATAACTAATCCACTGGAAAACATTTTGAAAATACATTAAAAATAAGTGAGAAATTATTTATAACCAGAAATTATTTATGTTTGTTAAAATTTATGAACATTTTACATTTAAAAAATTAGTAAGATTTATTTTTTAGAAAGTTTTCGATTTACAGAAAAATCTAGTGGTAATTGTACTGAGTTTCTATTAACATCTAGCTTCCCACATACACGTTTTCCCTATTATCAATATCTTGCATTAGTGTGATATGTTACAATTAATGGACCAATATTGATACATTATCATGATCTAAAGTCCATACTTAAAGTTAGGTTTACCATTCTGTTGTATGTTTCTTCTTTATATTTATTTTTTGGTTGAGCCCCATGGCTTACAGGATCTTAGTTCCCAGACCAGGGATTGAACCCGGGCTATGGCAGTGAAAGCTCCGAATCTTAACCACTGGATTGCCAGGGAATTCCTTGTGTTGTACATTTCTATGGGTTTTGACAAATGCATAATGTCCCGTATCCACCATTACAGTATCAAATAATAGTTTCACTGCCCTAAACCTGTTCTCCACCAGTCTTTTCTCCCCACTCTCCCCTATTCTCCCACATACCCCTTCCAAACTCCTGGCAACTACTCGTCTTTTTACTGTCTCTATATAGATATTTTTGTCTTTTTCAGGATGTCTTAGAGTTGAAATCATACACTATGTAGCTTTTCCAGACTGGATTCTTTCACTTACAAGATGCATTTAAGCTTCCTCCATGTCTTTTGTGGCTTGATACCTCATTTTCATGTTACCACTGAATAATACTCCATTGTCTGGGTGTACCAGTCTGTTTTCCATTCACTTAATGAAGATTATCTTGGTTGCTTCCAGTTTGGGGCCAATTATGGATAAAGCTGCTATAAACATTTGTGTGCAAGCTTTTGTGTGAGTAGGCATAGCTGGATGTTATAGTAACAGTGTAGTGTGGTTACCTTTGTAAGATACTGCTGTAGTCTCCTAAAGTTGCATTTTGCATTCTTACCAGAATTCTTACTGCTTACTGCTCTGTACTGCTCTTACATTCTTACCGATGCTCTGAAGCCTCACCAACAGTTGGTATTGTTGATTTAAAAAAAAAGTTTTCCATTCTAAAAGATGTGTAGTGTGGTCTCACGTTGTTTTAATGTGAAATTCCTGAGGACATAGGATGTTGGGTGTATGTCACATGCTTCTTTACTATCTATTTCTTCAGTGAGGTATTTGTTAGGATTTTTTGTGAACTTTTAAATTGGGTGTCTGTTTCCTTATTGTTGAGCTTTGAGAATTCTTTGTAACTAATATGCACACACATACAAAGAATTCTTCATATATTTTGGATACCAAACACATGTGTGTTCCAGTCTGGCCTTGTCTTTTTATTCTCTTAAGTGTCTTCATAGAAGTTTTTAGTTTTAAAAGTCTATCAATTTTTTCTTTCATGGATTGTGCTTTTGGCATTTTATCTAAAAGCTCATTGCCAAACTCAAGGTCACCTAGATTTTATGTTATTGTCTAGAAGTCTTACAGTTTGGTGTTTCACATTACGTGAAATTTAACTTAATGATCCAATGTAAGTTAACTCTGTGATAGATGATGGTCTGTATCTATTAATAGATCCATGTTTTTGCATGTGGATATAGAATTGTTGCAGAAGAAAAAAAAATAATAAAATAGGAAAAAAAAGAGAAAAAAGTAAAAAAAAAGAAAAAAGAATAAAAAAAAAGTAAAAAAAAAAAAAGAATCTTTGCAGAGCGCCATTTTCAGAAAGAGTATTCTTTCTCCAGTGGATCGCTATTCTCCAGTGGATCCACACAGTCAAAGGCGTTGGCATAGTCAATAAAGCAAAATTAGATGTTTTTCTGGAACTCTCTTGCTTCTTCAATGATCCAACAGATGTTGGCAATTTGATCTCTGGTTCCTCTGCCTTTTCTAAATCCAGTTTGAACATATGGAAGTTCACGGTTCATGTACCACTGAAGCCTGGCTTGGAGAATTTTGAGCATTACTTTACTAGCGTGTGAGATGAGTGTAATTGTGCTGTAGTTTGAGCATTCTTTGGTATTGCCTTTCTTTGGGACTGGAATGAAAACTGACGTTTTCCAGTCCTGTGGCCACTGCTGTTTTCCAAATTTGCTGGCATATGGAAATCGTGAAATGATTCTAAACAAAATTGTGTTTAGAATCAAACTCATACCCACCAGAGATGTTCAGAGGGCTCAAACAAACCTTGTGCACACCAGGACCAAGAGATCCCACAGAGCCTGAACCAGAACTGTGTTTGAGTGTCTCCTGCGGAGGTACAGGTCAGTAGTGGACTGCTGCAGGGACAGAGGCTCTGGGTACAGCAGACCAGGGTATGGCATAAGCCCTCTTGGAGGAGACTGCTATTTACCCACAACAGAGGTGCCAGAACTTACACAGGACTGGGAAACAGACTCTTGGTGGGCACAAACAAAATCTTGTGTGCACCAGGACCCTGGAGAAAGGCACAGTGACCCCTCAGGAAACTGACCCAGAATTGTCCATGAGTGTCCAGTAAGAAGGAAGGAAAGTTATGACCTTACTCCTTGGAAGGAAAGTTATGACCAACCTAGATAGCATATTCAAAAGCAGACATTCCTTTGCCAACAAAGGTCCACCCAGTCAAGGCTATGGTTTTTCCAGTGGTTATGTATGGATGTGAGAGCTGGACTGTGAGGAAAGCTGAGTGCCAAAAAATTGATGCTTTTGAACTGTGGTGTTGGAGAAGACTCTTGAGTCCTTTGGACTGCAAGGAGATCCAACCAGTCTATTCTGAAGATCAGCCCTGGGTGTTCTTTGGAAGGAATGATGCTAATTGGCCACCTCATGCGAAGAGTTGACTCATTGGAAAAGACTCTGATGCTGGGAGGAATTGGGGGCAGGAGGAAAAGGGGACGACAGAGGATGGGATGGCTGGATGGCATCACCGACTCGATGTACGTAGATTTGAGTGAACTCCGGGAGTTGGTGATGGACAGGGAGGCCTAGCGTGCTGCATTTCACGGGGTCGCAGAGTCAGACACGACTGAGCGACTGAACTGTCGAGTCTCCATTAGAGGTTTGGTTTGGCAGTGGCCTGCTATAGGGTTGGGGGCACTGAGTGCAGCAGTGTGTGCATGGGACAGTCTGAAGGAGGTCTCCATTATCATTATCTCCACCATAGTTTGGACTCAAGTCAAATAACAGGGAGGGAACACAGCTCCACCCATCAACAGAAAATTGGATTAAAGGTTTACTGAGCGTGGCCCCATCCATCAGAACAAGACCCAGTTTCCCCCTCAGTCAGTCTCTCCCATCAGGAAGCTTCTATAAGCCTGTTATCCTTCTCTATCAGAGGGCAGGCAAACTGAAAACCACAGTCACAGAAAACTAACCAATCTGATCACATGGACCACAGCCTTGTCTAACTCAATGAAACGATGAGCCATGTAGTGTAGGGCCACCCAAGACAGATGGGTCATGGTGGAGAGTTATGACAAAATGTGGTCCACTGGAGAAGGGAATGGCAAACCGCTTCAGTATTCTTGCCTTGAGAACCCTATGAAAAGGCAAAAAGATAGGACACTGAAAAATGAACTCCCTCGGTCGGTAGGTGCCTAATATGCTAGTGGAGGTAAGTGGAGAAATAACTCCAGAAAGAAGGAAGAGACGGAGCCAAAGCAAAAAAACACCCAGTTGTGGCTGTGACTGGTGATGGAAGGAAAAGTCTGACGCTGTAAAAAGAGCAATATTGCACAGGAACCTGGAATGTCAGGTCCATGAATCAAGGCAAACTGGAGGTGGTCAAACAGCAGATGGCAAGAGTGAACATCCACATTTTAGGAATCAGTGAACTAAAATGGACTGGAATGGGTGAATTTAACTCAGATGACCATTACATCTACTACTGTGGGCAAGAATCCCTTAAAAGAAATGAAGTAGCTCTCATAGTCAAAAAGAGTCTGAAATGCAATACTTGGATACAATCTCAAAAATGACAGAATGATCTGTTCATTTCCCAGGAAAACCATTCAATATCACAGTAATCCAAGTCTGTGCCATGACCAATAATGCTGAAGAAGCTGAACGGTTCTATGAAGACCTACAAGACCTTCTAGAACTAACACCTAAAAAAGATGACATTTTTTTTTTTTTTAAAGATGACATTTTTAATTATACGGGACTGGAATGCAAAAGTAGGAAGTCAAGAAATACCTGGAGTAACAGGCAAATTTGGCCTTGGGGTACAAAATGAAGCACGGCAAAGGCTAATAAGAGTTTTGCCAAGAGAGCACACTGGTCATAGCAAACACCCTCTTCCTACAATACAAGAGAAGACTCCACACATGGACATCACCAGATGGTCAATACCAAAATCAGACAGATTATATTCTTTGCAGCCAAAGATGGAGAAGCTCTATATAATCAGCAAAAACAAGACCGGGAGCTGACTATGGCTCAGATCATGAACTCCTTATTGCCAAATTCAGACTTAAATTGAAGAAAGTAGGGAAAACCACTGGACCATTCAAGTATGACCTAAATCAAATCCCTTATGATTATCCAGTGGAAGTGACAAATAGATTAGGGATTAGATCTGATAAGAATGCCTGATGAACTATGGACGGAGGTCTGTGACACTGTACAGAAGGCAGTGATCAAGACATCCCGAAGAAAAAGAAATGCAAAAAGGCAAAGTGGTTGGTTGAGGAGGCCTTACAAATAGCTGAGAAAAGAAGAGAAGCAGAAAGGCAAAGGAGAAAATGAAAGATATACCCATTTGAATCCAGAGTTCCAAAGAATAGCAAGGAGAGATATGAAAGCCTTCCTCAGTGATCAATGCAAAGAAACAGAGGAAAACAATAGAATGGGAAAGACTAGAGATCTCTTCAAGATTATTAGAGATACCAAGGGAACATTTGATGCAAAGATGGACACAATAAAGGACAGAAATGGTTATGGACATAACAGAATCAGAAGATATTAAGAGGTGGCAAGAATACACAGAAGAACTAAACAAAAAAGATCTTCATGACCCAGATAACCAAGATGGTGTGATCACTGGACTAGAGCCAGACATCCTGGAATGTGAAGTCAAGTGGGCCTTAGGAAGCATCACTGTGAACAAAGCTAGTGGAGGTGATGGGATTCCATCTGAGCAATTTCAAATCCTAAAAGATGCTGTGAAAGTACCTAGAAAATACCATGGACAGAGGAGCCTGGCGAGCTACAGTCCGCGGGGTCGCAAACAGTTGGACACATCTTAGCAACTACACCACCACGGCCCATTCCAGAAATGCCCCGCAAGAACTTAGACATTTACTCACCAGTTTCGGCAGATATTCTTTATACAATTTTTGGTGTGTTAGGCTTGCACACACTGAACAGGTTTTCCTGTTCAGAGATAACCCTGAGATAGGGAAGCAGAGAAATGTACAAATTAGTTGGATTTTCCAGAATGTAAAATAAGGGAAGGTTAACAGTCATCCTAAGATCATGGTTTAGTCGAAGTGCCATTATCATGTTAGCTGTTAGGACTTGTTTCTTATATTTTTTGACTATTGATCGTCAGAATATATTTAACCTTAGCATTTCTGATTCTTTAAGAGACCCTAAAGATCCTCAATATAGTAATTTGATTGTGGCACGTATCTGAATGTTAGATTTGGGGCTAGTGAGGGAGCTGAGTACCTAGTCAGTTGTTCATGTAATCTAAATGGTAAAAGATGTTTCTTCATGTGGTACTAAAAGACAGAAAGCCGTATTTTTACCCAAAGAGCTTCATATTCATGAATGTCTGGACATACCCCTCTGAATGTCAGTATTCAACTGCATATTTCTTACTAGGAGTTGATCAAAATGCCCTTTGGGTAAAAATTTTTAGTTTTAACATTTTTTTTTTAGTATTTGAGTAAGACTTCCATGTTAACCCTGCTGTCAATCCAAGACTGTTAAAAACACTGAATGTTTACATACTTAAAACTCATCTCTATTTCTTCCAGTTCTTTTATGTATAAAATAACCAATATTGGTTAACTTAAAACTACCTTCTTAAATTCATCTAGGTTTTGTATTATGTTAACATTTTTCTTAACAAATGAGTACATTTCCATTTTCTACACTAGAAGATATTTTCTTATAGAAAAATCCAGTTATTTACTAGCCTCTCACCCATGATTCCAGGAGGGTAAAGCTACTCAAGGCCGTCAGGGTACAGAAGTTCAGTCTTTTCAGGGGAGCAGTTCTTCACACAGACTCCACTTTCAAAATGAAAGCACCTTTATAGAGCCTAGTTATCTGGATGGGTAATCCCAGGGCAGCAGCCTCAGAATCGGAAGAACTCTGCTTCCCTTTTAGGACACAGCACAACTCATGACTCAGTTCTAAAGAGGATGTGGTCGGTGAAGTTTCCTGCATCTAGTGGTCACAAGTTCACATTGCTCCCCTTCTGTGGGCCTGCTGGCTGCAGGAATAGGAGCAGCTGACTACAGGTATTGGTATTAGACCAGCAGCCATGCTCACCTGCCTGAGGTTACATCAACAGCACCAGACTCACCTGGTGTAAACAAGAACATGGAATGTATTGGTCTTAGACATTCCAAGATTTTTGGATCCTCTGTAACAACCAGTGAGGCTTCCTAGGTGGCTCAGTGGTAAAGAACCTGCCTGCCAATGCAGGTTTGATCCCTGGGTCAAGATCCCCTGGAGAGGGAAATGGTAATCCACTCCAGTATTCTTGCCTGGAAAATCCCATGGACAGAGGGGCCTGGTAGGCTACAGTCCATGGGGTTGCAAAGTTGGACAGGACTGAGTTACCAACCACACACTGACATAACAATTAGTGGCTGAGGTCACCAGGGATCTACTCTGGGAAGTTTAAACACTTAATTAAAAAAAAGATTATTCAGAATATAGTTTGCTCTTTTTCCCTTAATGTTGTTTATGGTGGTATCTCTCCTTTACTATAGACCAATTTCTTAAAGTCTGCTTTAAATAATCGTAAGGCAGCAAAGAAAATACACTTTCTACAACTTTTCTAACTCTATTGTTTCCCAAAGGTAACTACAATTTCTGCTCTTAAAAATACTGGTTCTTATTGAGTATAGATTAAATGTGTACCTCAACTACTGAAGATCAATAATGCTAATCATTTTACTATAGTTAAAACCTCCAATGGTACTTGGAATTCAAGTTCAGGAATGAATGAGGAATGGTAAAATAGACGGCTTCCCATGTCGAGTTACTACAGTCAGAGCAAGTTTTGAAACCAGAGTTTTAGTTTGTGATTTATTAAGTATGCCATACAAGCTACAGTTTAAATTTCTGGCTATTAAGTTCCTTAAGCCAAAGAAATGTGGATCTCTCAACAAAGATGAATAAAAACTACTATGTGAAGGTGGTGAACATTTATTTACCAGTCTGCACTTACCGAAGACTTAATACTCTAAATTCGAGGTAAAAAAGACAGGACGCGATTATTTTCCAAAAGCATTGGTTTTATTTATACAGACAGAGTCCTAACCATTTCAGTGGCAGCAAGAGTGGAGAAGTTCCTTTTTCATTCGAGGGGCCCTCAAAATGTTGGTCTGTTGTTACCAAACACACAGGCAAGTGGCGTCACGGATTTGGTAAACTAACTACAGTGTCTAGTCTCTCTCTGCTAGAGCAACAAGGTGAGCGTCAATCTCTGCTTCTGTAAGAATCCTGGAAGGCAAAGGGAAAAAAACCCCACAACTATTTACTTTTTGAAAACCTTTTATTATGCAAAATAAACACCACATACAGACAAAAGTAGGATAGTAATGACCTCTTGTGTACCTATCACCCAGTTTGATAGGTTGATACCCACCTGATTCCTGATTTAGGAAGATGCCCTGGAGGAGGGCATGGCAACCCACTCCAGTGTTCTTGCCTGGAGAATCCCATGGATGGAGGAGCCTTGCGGGCTACAGTCCACAGGGTTGCACAGACACAAGTGAAGTGACTTTATGCATGCAAGTAGTTTATTCAGTTGTTTATGCTTATTATTTAAATACTATCTAGCTATTAAGTATATATATATTCTTATTATTTAAATACTATCACAACTTATAAATGATACAAGAGTTTTCTGAAGACACAGGCTCTTTGGTTTCTTACTTAACTAGTAGATGAAAATAAAGATTTTAAAGGTTATAGAAGGGTCTCAGAATAGAACACAAGAACTGGAGGTCCTTTAGAGAAATTGCTCCTGCTGGAATTTTACTGCTTTAAAAAAAAAAAAAAAAAAAAAGAAAAAAAGGCAACCTTTTCCTCCAGGGGATAAAGGGAATTCAATTATGTTTTTTTTTTAAGTTCTATAAATTTTTCTCAAATTTTTCAAGTTTATATCACTTACCCAAAGGCAACAAAAAGGACAAACTAGAAAAATGTATTAACGAAGCTCTGAAGGGTCTGGTTAAGCTTAGTTTACTACTTTTGTTCCCCAGCCCTAACCTTGACATGTGTTTTTTAAATTCTGACCTAAGAGTAAATACATGTAACAGTTAACATGCCTTCCAGCAGGTTCCTTGCATCTGTGATTTAACAGAAACATTCTCTATTCACAAGAGTATCCAGGTTCATGGTAAAAGTAAACCACCTCACAGATTTGCTGGGAGGATTAAGTGAGCTGATAATATGTTAAGCACCCAGTACAGATTTGACTCATGGAAGCTCTGAGTAAGAACAGACAAGCATCCAGTCCAGCATCAGATATTCAATTAGCTGTATGCAAAATCTGGGGGTTTCAAAGATACCCAGATAGGGTCTGATGTACATCAGTATTTCATATTGTTCTTCAAAGCTCCATTTAAATAACCACTAAATAATCAAAACTCCATCTGAAAACTACTAGTTTGGAGCTGAATTTCTATTGGCCTTAAGCTAAAAAAAGAAAAACACTCATACTTACTTTACTCCTTATACAAAGGAGGTTATTATACATCACCTCTGGTATTAGGTATAAAATAAATAAAATGAGAAAAAAAGCAGTTATGTCTGTTTTAAGGAGACATCCAGTAAGTTTTAAAACAGACCTCTCAGGACCTCACTGGTGGTCCAGTGGTTAAGGATCCACCTTGCAATGCAAGGGGACACAGGTCCAATCCCTGATGGGGGAACTAAATCCCATAGGCTGCAGAGCAATTAAGCCTGTGAGCCGCAACTACCAAGCCTGTGAGCTCCGGAGCCCACACACAACCAGAGTGTGTAACAAGGATGCTGCGTGCTGCAACCAACCAAGATCCAAAGCAGTTAAACAAATAGTAAAATAAACGACAATAACACAAAACCAGCTCTCAGGTGCTGGGGAAAAAACCTAACTCTCATTCAAAAAAGTGTTTTTTCTTCAAGTTATAGGACAAATAAACCAACACACCTCCGCCTTTCTACACTAGAATTTATCACTTGGCAAACTTCCTTAAGTACTTAGCCAACAATATATCTCACCTGAATTTAGGATTTTCGACTGTAACTACTCCAACTTCTATTTCTGAAGGTTTGAAATCAATTGATAGAACAGTAGACAGGCATGTAATCGCAGTCTGAAAAAAAGTATCAATATTTCAAACCATATAGAATTTTTCAGAGATTCCAAGATTTTTCTCATCCTAATCTTATTCAACCCATGAATTAACCACAAGCTATTCATTTTTTAGGTGGTAGTTCAACAGCCACACAGATTGCTTAATTCTAAGATGTTGCCTGACAATAACAAACTTGTTTATACCAAGTTGAGCTATAAATGAAAGGCATCTCACAGGAAAAATAGGGTGATTAAGACAAAACATTCTGTTTACCTGATGATCACTACATGCCAGACAATATATTCAGCACTTGGAGTGAGATGTGGAGAGGATAAAGATGAATACAGCCTTCTTTTAAGGAATTTACAGTGATAACACTTTAAGAATGTTTTAAGTGGCTTTGTATGTGATGTGATTAATTCACATAACTATGAATTGCAATTAAAAAAAAAACCTTGAGACATTTAAACAGTACCTCCCACATAAGAACGAGAGTCACATTTCCTGTTAGTATATGATAATACTGCCAACCATACATAAAATTATTAGATGATAATTTTTCCTTTCTTGTTTATCAGAATCACGTTAGTCTTCAGAATTGCTGTATCCCAGACCTTCTTTTCAACAATTCACTAAAATTTTGTTTTTAACTTCTTGGCAATAAATAAGAAGCTTTTTTAGTCTAAGGTTACTAAGTACTTGTATAAGAATTTTGGCTTGTCCTGTCAAGTTACAAGTTTCCAATCATAACCAACAATTCCCTCAAGAATACTGCTTAATGCTGACTCTAGGCATTTCAGTTGTAATTTCTCTGTCAAGTCCTCCTGTGAGCATACTATTTTACTATGAAGATATCTGCTTCCCTGAAAACTTGGTGTGTGACTGCTTTTCCTTTAGGACCATAAGAGCAACATTACTGACTCAACTTTCTCACTTCTGCTTCCAATTAGCTTAAGTCTAATTTGAATCACAGCCATGCAGGTTTTCGGCCTGGTCTTGACTTGATTATCAGTTATGTTTTCCCGTTTTATGTGTTTTGCTGAAAGCAGTCTAAAATACAGTATGAGACAGAGAATTAGATGATAAGGTAGTCCTCACTGTTCCCATGTGACACCAATTTTACTATTAACCTGACAAACTTGGATATCATGAATATCCCAGGAATAGCTTATAAAGATTGTCAATTATGCAATGATCTTCATTATTCTATGCAGCATTAAAAAAAAAGGTCAGCTCCTTTCAGTTAACTTACTTCCACTGTCTGTTCAAAGGTCCAATCAAATTTCTTCTTTACTTTTTTTTCAAGGAAGCTGGTTGACTCAGTTTGTTTAACTCCTGCTGCAGTTGCTTTAAACCCACAGTAGTAACCTGCAGGATCACACTTGTACACCTGAGGGCCTTGTTCTTCATCTATACCAATTAAAATCATACCTAAACAGAAAGACCCTCATTAAATATCTTAAACCTTCATACAACCAGATTTCGTCTCTCTTGGTGTTGTCACATATCTGTTAATCATTACTCTGGCTATTTTAGGATATATACATATATATAATTCCTGAGAACAGGTTTTTTAATGTGTGACAGATAGTGCTCAGTAAATGTGGAAATTAAATGATGTTATATAGAAAAGGCAACTCATGAAAGCAAAGAAAATCAAGTTAGCCAATTTCTGAATTCTTTAAAAAATTTTAAAAAAAGTTTTGCTTTAAGAAAACTAGTAACAAAACATAGTTTATCACCACAGATAAATTAGGTAATAAATCTCCACTTTGCAAAAGGTTTTATCACAGATAAGGTCTGAATGATCACAAATGTAACATACAATTTTCTAATCCCTGCTATTACCTAAAGCATGTTCCTCTGAACCCCAACCCCTCAAGATGTTAACTGGTCAGATAAATTTGGAAGATAAGACTTTTCACATATTATTTTTAGAAAATATACAAAAGCATATTAAGTGTTCTAAAATCTTCTGCTGTAAGCTGATCTACTTTACCTCAGTAGTTCTTAAATTTATTTGACCACAGAATACTTTTTTATTTTAAATTTAGGAACTTCCTATTAAGGTTCCAGAGAACTGAAAGTGTATGGAACTCACCTTGGGAATGCTGGCACTAAGTGAAATAAACCTAGGGACTAGTTGCTCACCTCTATCTATAAGGCCCCTCTTTGTTACTGTTGATATATATTCCTGTACTAGTCAGTATAAACCAAATTCTAAATTCTATACACGTAATGTATTATAAATGTTATTATAATGACATACAATTAAGATAAACACCACTGCCAAACTTCTCTCTACTCAGCAGAACAGGTAACAAAGTATTTAAAGAAGGGCTTAACCCCATCTGAACCTTTTTAATATAGTGTCTTATGTCATCCATAACATTCCTTTACATTTTATACTTGACATACAATAGAAAGTACCAAGGACACCACAAAAGAGATGCCCACTTACTGCCTGGGGGGCGGGGGGAGGTTAGTTGACACTTCCTTACTCCAGATGAGCAGGGTTTACCACATGGTAAGGAACGGAAGGGCAATCAAGCCAAAAGGAACACACACAAAGGGACACAAAAGGTCAGGGCACACGCAGGAACGACAAGAAGATCCATGTATTACGGTAGCTTCAGGAGAAAGAGAAATGCAGCACAAGAAAGAGGCAACTTGGGAATAAACTGTAAGGGACCCTGCACATCATACTAACAACAGAACTCGAGGATGACAACTCAGGTAGCAATATGGAACAGTCGAGGAAAGAGCAAAGAAGGGAGAAGGGTAACCGGCAAAGCCAAGGGAGGATGGCAAAGTGATGCAGGAGGTGCAGGGGCCAGGCACTCTGCAGTCAAGCTTGCAGTCTGACTAAACAGAAGACCAGGGAAGGCGGGGTGCGGGGAGGAAAAAAGTTGAGGATGAGAGTAGGAAAACAGCAATGATTTCGAGTCTGAAGTATCTGTGGGACATGAAGGAAGAGACTGGGATAAAGCTAATGAGGGAGTGACTGGCATATAGATGAGACAGTAAAATAAAGCCATGAAAGCGGATGAGACTACCCAGACAAAACAAAGAGGACAGGAGGACCAAGGAGAGAAACCTGATGAACAACATTTAAGGGACCAGTAGTGAGAATAAACTAAGGAAAGTGAGGAGGCAGAGAAGAGTATCACTGAAGAAATCAAGGGAGACTTTTTAAAGTAATAGGTCAATCATTACACTGACTGCTTTAATTCTCATAAATAAATGACATACTGTCTGAAACAGACTTTTGAATTTTCCAGGCTAACTTATTCCATTAAGTTTAAACCAATAAATCTTATTTCTCTCCCAATAAAATTTTACTTGTTTTTTAAAAGAAGAAATTTATTCTTCTTTATATGACTATAAAGTATATAAAATATAAAGTATATGAATCACAGGCCTATGTGTGTGAGCCTGAATCTTTAGGGTGGTCAAAAGAAACAACTACAATGTTAAGATGACTAATTTAGGCATTTTCTCTGAACTAGTAATCTGGAGTTGCAGTGGAATCTCCACTACAAAAGCCTAACTGTGTCTCATGTTTAAACGTAGTGCCTAAAAGACTGCTGTGAAACCTATCCTTCCAACACTCATTTATTATAAAGATTTTTCTCACCTTTCATAACTTTCCAAACCATATGTTCAAAACCCAAGTCTTACTGAAATAGCTTTCTTAATGTATGTTCTCTAAAAAACAATCTGAATTCATTAATTATTTGGGAGACTTCTTTGCATACTTACAACAACCAAGAGGCCTCATTTCAGCATTCTGTGTGTAGACCTGAGAAATATCAGCGATTCTTTTACACAGCATGTCCACGGGAATTTCGTAACCATACTTGTATTTCCAATTAGCTGCCTCATAGCGTGCCCTCTGTACCTGGGATCTACTGTCAGCTTAGAGCATAATAAGCAAAGGTTTATTTCGTTAGAAGGAAAGAATGAACCCGAAAGCCAGGTAACTGTCCCAACATATGCATGCATCTCATTATGACTTAAGGAAAGCAGAAGTGGTCCACAATGGTTTTTTCTCCCACCAACATACAGTGAATGACTCAGCAATAAGTATGTGACAAAAAAGGAAAAAAATGTAAAAGACGAAGTCCTATACATAGCTCTGCTCTTTTTGCTGAACTCTTCATCAGCCATCACAATAATTTCTAAAAGTGTCTAATCATCTCCCAAAGAACAATGTATAAGGAGAAAGAATAAGGTTTCTCTCCACCTTTTTGTAGGCTTGAATGTTCCCTTGATTTCAGAAAACAGAAACCCAAAGGTATTTTCACAATTGTCACCCACTTCTAACCAGTGTCACTATCATCAGGTTTGAGATATACTGACTTATATCCTCTTAAATTTTAACCATATCATAGATGAAATAAATTAATAAACCATTTCATAGATGAAATCAATCATTTTTGAGAGGGCCTTCGCTCAGTTTCCCTGACAGCGGCATAGATATCTAATTCTATTTAACTTATGGTTTCAAAAACGCACACAATACTCTGAAGACTGATACTAGCCTTGGAAGATTGCAAATGAGATATGCAGGGAAGCCTTTTAAAATTAAAAATAATGTGAAGAAAATAACAAATCTAAGTAAGCATCAAGCCAGTCACCTGTCATTCCTGTCATCACACAGCCAATGTTTTCAGTTATCTTGAATAAGTGAGTCACTGTGCTGGAATCCAGTAATTTGTCCTAAAGAACAAAGCAAGATAATTAAAAAAAAAAAAAAAATCACAGGTCTCTGTGTAGTGATAAAAAAACATTATGGAATTATAACAATAAACTGTAAATGTCTTCTGTTCATTTTACAGTTAAAACCAAAAAAAAAAAAAAAAAAAAAAAATGGAGGTGTGGGCACTACCCTGTTTTCCTTTTTAAGATGACATGTTTTCCTTAGGCAAGAGCTTTAGCTCACCAAAGTGTGTTCTGAGGTGCCTGAAGACAAAAGACCTAGCAATGCCATTATGCTTATAAAAATAACATCAACATATACAGATAATAATATACCCTTGTACAAACTCATGAGACATTCTTACACTGCATTCTGCAACAAGTGCCTATCTGGGCAGCACTACTTACAGGTACTTTCTTCTGTGTGACAATCACTGCACAGTCTTTCCCTCTGACAGCTACTGATGTAAGGCCACCCTGGTTAATAGCCTTAAAAGCATATTCTGGAAAACAGAACAGCTTTTTTAAAACTTGAAATAAATGATCATAGATCCATGTAATAAACAGTTATTAAAAATAAACAGCTTGATTAACATGGAATGCCATCTAAGATACACAAAATCAAAATAATAATGATAATAATAAACCATGATTAAACCAACTATTTCTTTTCATTTTGATCATTTTCATCAGGAGCAAACACCAAATTTCCAATAAACAATTTTTATCATATCAAATCTTTATCAATTGTTTTATCATTTAAAAAATCTGTTTTATAGCCATTATTCCTACCAACTAAGATACACAAAATCAAAATAATAATGATAATAATAAACCATGATTAAACCAACTATTTCTTTTCATTTTGATCATTTTCATCAGGAGCAAACACCAAATTTCCAATAAACAATTTTTATCATATCAAATCTTTATCAATTGTTTTATCATTTAAAAAATCTGTTTTATAGCCATTATTCCTACCACGTTTGGTTTTCCTGGGTCAAATTTAGATGCTCTACATTTTCTCAAGATTTACTATTTCTGTTAACTTTTGGTCAATAACTAATTGATTGTATGCAGCTTTAATTGCTGTTACATTACTTTGTCTTTTTTACCATCTCTACCAAGTTGAAAATTTCTGGATCACGTTTTTTGCAACTTGCACGTTACCTACATTATTGGATTCTTTAGTTTACCTACAACAAACGACAGCTTGTGCACTTCTCTAGTTGCTGTCAAACCACTCCCACGTTAAAACAGCTGATCGAGTGATTTATAAAAACTAACTACTTTGCTACCACGTGGTTTAGCTGAGACTGCCTATGGAGAGCAGAATTACAGATGAGACTATCCCTTTCAACGTTATTTATTTCTGTAATATTTAAATTTAATAAAAACATATTTTGTAATCAGAAAACTGCAACAAAATTTAAAATATGCTCACTGTAGAAAATACAGAGGAAATATAGAAGAAAAAAAATCACTCACTACTCCAGTTGTTATTTACATCTGACACATAATAAATGCTTTCAAAATTCTGTCAAGTATTACTCTGCACACCAACCAGGTCTGAGGCCTGGTCTCATTTGGTTCAAAAAGCCACTGGTGATGAGGCTCATCTAAGGAAGATATTACCTATGACACCAAAGAATTTCCTTTAATAGGAGCTGTGATAAAAATCCTTTATCAAATTATAATAACTTGTTTTTACCATCTCATTATACCACAAATAATTTCTAAAATATGTTTCATAACGCTTCTCAGTTCTGTTTCTCATATGGTCAATAAAGCCTGTACCAGATCAATCCTCCAGACAAACTATAAACCCTAGCCAAAACAATAACTGCCCAAAGATACCAGAGAGAGGCCAAAAGTATACAGATTCTAGAGAGGGAGTTAGTGCCTGAAGAAGGGAATGGAGTGGGGTCAACCTCCCATTTTCACGATTTACAGCTTGCCTGCAGGCCCAGTCTGGGCTAAACACCCACAGAAAATTCAGTCCTTTTGACCTGTAGAGCTAGAGAACAGCTTGGGGGAGTAATCACAGCTGCTGGAGAATGAGGGAGAAGAAAGGAGAGAGGGAGAGCCTCAGTGTCTTTACTGCCCAAATCTCTGGCTGATTCCATAACCACACATAACAAAAGACAGACTCCAAGCATCTTAGCTAGGATCAAAGAATTAAGGTGAGAGTTAAGCTGCCATCAATTAACTGCCTGCTAGAAGGAGGAACATAACAAAATCCAGTCTTTACAACCCAACATTTACAAATGTCCAGGATATAATACAGAATTGCTCAACATACTAAAAAAGAAAACAAACAAAACATAGTTAAATGTGATTTACTTATAGGAGACCAACCCTGATATGATCCAGACGTTGTATTAGCAGGTAAAGTTATTAAAACTATGTTCAGTGACATAATAAAAATATTCAAGATGAAGTAAGAAATCTCAGTGAAGTACAAAAGAACCAAGTAGAAATTACAAAACTAAAAAATACAATTTACAATTTAAAAATTCACCAAATGGACTTAACTGCAAAATGGAGATAATATAGCAAAGAGTATGAAAAATGAATCAAAATACACTTTTTCTTTTTTGCTTTGCTACATGACAACGTAGGGTCCAGTTCCCGGACTAGGGATAGAATCCGTGCCCCTGCAGTGGAAGCACAGAGTCCTAACCAGTGGTCCACCTGGGAATTCCCTAACCAATTTTAAACAAGAGAAAACAGGTTTAAAAATACAAGTCTGCAGATAAACAACAACAGGTATAAGTGTGTTTAACTGGAGACGAAAGAATGAGACCCAAAACAGAAACAAACAAAAATTTGAGAAATAATTGTTAAAATGTTCCAAATTCGGCAGAAGACATAAAATTCCATATTGAAGATCCAGCAAATTCCAAGCAGGATAAAGCCGGATAAATAAATAAAAAGAAACTTGACTCATTACAGTCAAATTCTTGAAAATCAAAAGCAGAAAAAACTTTGATAACAGAGAAAAAGAACAGATTATATACAAGAGAACAATGATTTAAATTCCATGGATTTCACCAGAAGATAGTGGAACATCCTTAAATTGTGGAAAGAAAAACCATCAATTCAGAATTCTATTTTTCAACAAAAACATCCTTCAAGAATGAAAGTAAAACAGACACTTCCAGATCTGCAACAAAAATGCTAAAAGAAGTTCTCTGAGCTGAAGGAAAATAGTACCAAGAGAAAATTCCAATCTTCAGAAATGAGAAACATCAAAAAATGGTAAATATATGGATAAATATAAAAGACTTATTTTATTCTCTTTAATTCTTTAAAAATACATAACAAAAATTATAACATTTATGGAGTTTGTAAAATATGGAGATGTATTACTTATAGAAGGAAAGGGAGTAAGTTGACTTACAATGTTTTAAGGCTTGTACATTTTTTGTGAAATGATAAACATTAACTAGCAGTAGTAGCAAACATTAACTCTAAGAAAGATGGGAAGAAGTTAAGCATATATATTATAATCCTTAAAACAAGACTAAAAAATGCTAAGATGTAGCCAAAAGGCTAATAGATTAAAATGAAATCCCCCAAACTGTTCAAATAATCAAAAAGAAGGCAAGGGAGGAGGTACTGAGGGAAAAACAAGCAAACAAAACCGAGAGAAACAGAAATAAATAAAATGATAAGATCTAACCATGTCAAAAAAAGAGAAATCTAACCATGTTAACAATTGCACTAAACGTTAACAGATGAAATACTCCAAAGAAAAGCATAAACTGTCAGAACGGATAAAAAAGCAAGACTCAAAATATACGCTGACAACCGGAGACACATTTTACAAAATGGATGAAAAAAATCAATTAGCCTGGGATGGAGTGGGCACACAGGGGAAATGGATGGTATTGCAAAGTGCTAGAAATCCTATATTTTGGAAATTTTTTAAATTTGAAAATTTAAAACCATACTTCTAAGAAGTAATCACAAAGGAAATTTTAAAATATTTTGAACTGAATAGTAATGGTAAAATATAACAAAACTTGCCGGATGCAGCTCAAAGTGTTCAGAAGGAATTTTACTGCTATGGTGGACGGATCCTAAGGTGGCCTCCTCTCAACAATACCTGCCTCCTGGTGTTCACATCTCTGTGTAATCCCCTCTCCTGAGTATGGGCAAAATCTCTAACTCCATTCTAAGTGAATACGTTAAAGGTGATGGGATGGCACCTTCCTGATAACATTATATAAGACTATCTTGCTAGCAGACTCACTCTAGACCTTCTTCCTGCTGGACTGGTAAGTGGCTCCACGGCAAGAATCACTGGTGGCCTCTGGTGAACTCAGTCAGAAAGCGGCTAGGGCCCCCAGTTCTACACTGCAAACCTAAGTTTCTACTTTAAGAAGCTAGAAAAAGGCAAAATAAAACCAAATTAGAAAAAAGAAATAAAGATCAGAAATCAATGAAATAGACATATGAGAGGACACGAGCAAAGTCAAGAAGTGATTGTTTGAAAAATAAGCCAACAAAATTATAAACCCTTTGGTATACTGAAAAACAGTCCCCAAATGACATCCATGTACTAATTCCTAGAACCTGCAAACATTACCATGTATAACTTCTTTCCCCAAAAAAACTCTCTGCACACGTGATTACGTTAATCTTGAGATGGGGAGATTATTCTGGTGGTCTCTAAATGCATTCCTATGTATTCTTATTAAGAGAGACAGATGGAAATTTTACACACAGAAAGAAGAAGGTGCTATGAAGGAGGAGCAGAGGGATTTGCAAATGCTGGTCTTGAAGATTAGAGGGATGGAGCAGGAGCCACAAGCCAAGAAATCCTGGTAGCCTCTCGAAGTGGACAAGACGAGGGAAGCATTGTTCCCTAGAGCCTCCAGAGACAGAATGGCCCTGCTTGACACTCTGATCTTGGTCCAATGATACAGATTTTAGACTTCTGGCTTCCACAACTGTGAGAGAATAAACTTCTGTTGTTTTAAGCAACCAGATTTGTAGTAATTTGTTATAGCAGCCACAGGAAACTAATAAAAACCTCTAGCCATACTAATCTAGGAAATGAGAGAATACAAATGGTTATCAGTAATAAAATGATTATCACTATAGATATTACAGAGATAAATATTAGGAACAACATTTTCTATACAGATGTATATCTGGGTCTAATAACCGGATCACTATCCTTGATCTCACTTAATTTCAGTACATTTTCAATTGCCAGCTATTACTACCTGATTGTTCAGAACACAATTTTGGCCTAAAAAATATCCCATCTATGGGTGTTATTGTTTAGTTACTAAGTCGTGTCTGACTCTTTCGCAGCCCCACGGACTGTAGCCTGCCAGACTCCTCTGTTCATGATATTTCCCAGGCAAGAATACTGGAGTGGGTTGCCATTTCCTTCTCCAGGGAATCGTCCCAACCCAGGGATTGAGCCAGCATCTCCTGTACCAGGAGGCAGATTCTTTATCACTGAGCCCTGTGGGAAGCCTGTCTACGGATATGGAAGGCTACTAGTTTGCAATTTTTACCATCTCTCCTCTTACAATGTACTTTTTTGCTTCAAGCCCTCTCTGGACTGCCCTATCACTCTTATTTCCACCTAGCTAAAAACTAAAGCCTGTCCTTCCCCTCAAGTGTCCTCTATTTCCCATGGATACTTTCTGATTGTCCTAGAAGGAATTTTTCAACCCTTTCTCTGAATTTCCATAGCACTTCCTATTTCACTAGTAATTTTAGCATTTTCAACTGTGTTATTTCCCCCTCCACCACCAGACTGGATGGATAGTCAAAGGAGCTTTACAATTACATTTGCAACCAGTAGACACTAAGTCAAAGGTTGGCCATGGATCCAATCCAGCTTACTCAAATTGGTTTAGAATACACAGTTTTCTAGGAAATTTTTAATTAACTAAAAGTTTGATAAAATAAAAGCAGGATAATATTTTCTTAGAAAAAAATTCTGGTATCATTTGACCCTCATAGCAACTGTCCAGCAGAGCAAACATCATTTAGGGCTGACATGTGTTGTGCAGTTTTTCACAGTTCCCATCACTCCTCCTCCTGGCTCACCAGCTGGTTTCACTCATGTGCATTACTTACCTGTTCTGCTTAAATAATGCAAAACATAAAAAGCCACAAAGGAAAAGAGCTATGGCTCTCACCACATATTAAAATTTGCTCCCACAAAATAGAAAGAAAGTTTTTACATATAAAAAATGTTTCTCAACAGAGAATGTGCCTATGAATTAGCAAAGATCCATGAAAGGGGTCCTAGTCCTCTCTTCCTCTATATAGACTACTGCTGTCCAACAGAACTTTCTGTGATGAAGGCACTGTTCTATATTTGCACGATCCAATATAACAGGCAACAGCCACGTGTGACTACTGAGCACCTGGAATATGGCTCGTGCATCTGAGAAACTGAATTTTTAAAGTTCTTAGTTAAGAATATCATTCCTGGACTTGCCTGGTAATCTAGCAGTTGAGACTCCACATTTCTACAATAGGGGGCTCAGGGTCAATCCCTGGCTAGGAAACTAGGATCCCATGAGATGTGGGCCCCCCCTAAAATTCCTGCTATTTATCTCCTACTTTTCAGTCTCCTTCACTGCTTCCATCTCTTCAGCTGGCTCCTTAAATACTGGTATCCCCAAGGATTCTATCACTTCTCCCTATCACTGGGTGATTTTCCTATATAATCACTACTACTACTACTAAGTCGCTTCAGTCGTGTCCAACTTTGTGCGACCCCATAGATGGCAGCCCACCAGGCTCCCCCGTCCCTGGGATTCTCCACGCAAGAACACTGGAGTGAGTTGCCATTTCCTTCTCCAATGCATGAAAGTGAAAAGTGAAAGGGAAGTCACTCAGTCGTGCCCAACTCTTCGCGACCCCATGGACTGCAGCCCACCAGGCTCCTCTGTCCATGGGATTTTCCAGGCAAGAGTCCTGGAGTGGGTCACCAGTGCTTTCTCCAATATAATCATTACTACCTGTCATCTTTAGCTCTGAACTTATATATGTAAATACTCATTTCTCCCACAGGCGTGG
This sequence comes from Oreotragus oreotragus, assembly GCA_006410675.1. Taxonomy (NCBI): domain Eukaryota; kingdom Metazoa; phylum Chordata; class Mammalia; order Artiodactyla; family Bovidae; genus Oreotragus; species Oreotragus oreotragus. The sequence goes on along the minus strand of SJYX01007955.1, from coordinate 1,806 downwards.
CTGAGATTAAACAACTCTTGGGCTTCCCAGGTGGTGCTGCTGCTGCTGCTGCTGCTTAGTCACTTCAGTCGTGTCCGACTCTATGTGACGCCATAGACGGCAGCCCACCAGGCTCCCCCATCCCTGGGATTCTCCAGGCAAGAACACTGGAGTGGGTTGCCATTTCCTTCTTCAGTGCATGAAAGAGAAAAGTGAAAGTGAAGTCGCTCAGTCTGTCTGACTGTTAGTGACCCCATGGACTGCAGCCCACCAGGCTCCTCCGTTCATTGGATTTTCCAGGCAAGAGTACTGGGGTGGGGTGCCACTGCCTTCCCCGCCCAGGTGGTGCAATGGTGAAGAATTTGCCCTGCCAATGCAGGAGACTCAGGTACGATCTCTGGGTCGGGAAGATCCCCTGGAGAAGGACATGGCAACCCACTTCAGTGTTCTTGCCTGGGAAATGTCATGGTCAGAGGAGCCTGGTGGGCTGCAGTCCATGGGGTCACAAAGAGTCGGACTGAGCATGCACGCAGTTATCTCTGCAAACCTGCTTCTTATAGTTATCTCAGATTATCAAGTTTTCAAGCTACAAACCTGGGTATTATTCTTGACTCTTCACTTTTCTCTTATCAGAGAAATGTCCACTCTTGTATCTAGGATTTGCTTTAAAATACTCCAAGTGTTTGAGATCGACAAATGATAACTGAGACTGACAAATGCGGACAGTCATTAAAGCTGGGTTATGAATACATGTGTCATTGTACTATTCTACCTACTTTTGTTTGTATGGATTACTGGAACAACCCTCTCCAAAATGGTCTTCCTGTCATCTGTCCCTTTCTATTCCTAACTCTAATTCTATACTCAACTCTTCTGCTATCTTACTTAATAATCTTGTTCTTAATGATTTTTACCGGCTATGTCCAAAATCCATGGGACAAAGTCCAAACTGTAGCATGACATTCAATCTTTTCAAAATTTTGCCACAATCTTTTTCCAGTTGTCACTGTCTGCTCCAGCCACACCGGACTAACCAATACACAGGTCTCCCTAAGTTTCCTTATCTGATCTTCATGTAGATCAATTTATCTCCTCTAAGGAAACATTCCTAGCTCTCTCTGTCAGTGTCACTTCCTAAAGTACCCTTCTCTGTACCAATATTTTGTTACTTACCATGTGGCATTACAGTGTAATTTTCAGTAAGATTTTGTGTAAATGAATCCTCATTATAACACTACCACCAGCATAAAATAAGCTATAAAGACACATGCTGTACAGCACAGGGAATATAGCCAATATTTCATAACAACTATAAATGGGGTATAACGTTTAAAGGTTGTGAATTACTATGTTGCACACCTGAAACTTATATAATATTGTACATCAACTATACTACAATTTAAATTAAAAAAAATAACGCCATGATAATATATATTATAGTAATTTCTATAAAAATGGAAACTGTCGAGTAAAGAATTTAGAGACAGTAATTAAAAATAAACACTGGTAGGGTAAAAGTAGTATATCACAGTTTACAGCAGAGGACAGCATGAAGGCCAATTAAAAAACAGAAGTTTATAGGCAGTATTTAAAAGGCATATTTAGTTTTGAGTCAGAATTCAAATGTCCGAAACAGTAATTAAACATTTTGTTTCCATCACTAAAAATTCTGCTTTTTGGATAAATTTCAGAAACTCACAAAACTAGCAAACACTGTTATGTTAAGAGGAAAGCGAAAAAGTTGGCTTAAAGTTCAACATTCAGAAAACGAAGATCATGGCATCCGGTCCCATCATTTCATGGGAAATAGATGGGGAAACAGTGGAA
>SJYX01007953.1:167976-186194 GCA_006410675.1 Oreotragus oreotragus | reverse complement strand
TTTTTTAGTATGTATTGCTGATAAAAGCACAATAAATCCATTTCCCCCCAGGCCACATTGACTAGATTTGCTTCCCATGTGCATCCTTAGACCTAACACCTGCGAAGACCAACCGTGAGGCATCTCAGGTTGGCAGTAAGACTGACTTTCCTGGAGAACAAGAGAGTGTTACTTGCTAAACATCATGGTTCTGTTCCCAGGAAAGAAGGGATGAAAGGACTAGCTGTTGAGAAACCAGTGTACTGGTAATAAAATCTATGTCCTCTAGCCAAAGATCACCAAAAACAATGCACCTATAGTTGAACTAACTGGCCTCATTGCAATGAGGGGAACGCACACCACAGGGAACTGTGGGGCCGCTCAGTAAGACAGTGGTCAGGATATTCCCTGATGGTCCAGTGGCTAAGTCTCTGGACTCCCAGTGCAGAGGGCCTGGGGTTCAGTCCCTGGCCAGGGAACTAGATCCCACGTGCTGCAACTAAAGATTCTGTATGCTGCAACTAAGACCTGGAGTAACCAAACAGTTAAATAAAAATAATTTTTTTCAAAGTGTGCAAAACGATTACTTCTATAGGGTGGGCATCAGTTAGGTGATCTGAGGCAGGGTTGAAGAACTTTGCTATAGACTGGATGCCATCAGGAGAGAAGGGCAATTTTAGCATAGAATCTTAGTAAATCTTGATGTACAAGGTAGGAAGTGAGGGCAGGGCTGTGACAGTCACTCGTATTAGCCAGGACGGGAATGTCTCCCATTTGTGGTTGGTTTTGTCTGCAGCTGGACAAAACTATCAGGTTCCTTCATTTGTTTTTTCTCTTACTTCAGCACACTTACAGGATGCCCTCCTCTGATGTGGATGCTCTATGTGGATATATGCTCTGTGTCCATTTGGCCTGGTGGTCCGTGTCCTCCCAGTTCTCAAAGGTCAGGAACTGCTTTCCTCCTTTTCGGGAGTTCTATCCAGATGGTGGAGATGAGGTGAGGTTCCAGAATAACGCTGTTACTAGTATCTAATATTTTTGATGTTTTGAATACCTACTAAGAGGCACAAATTTGACAAGTTTCACTACTTAACTATTTTTACAGAAAAGACTATGTTTGTATTGAAAGTGATGAAATACTTCATTCTCTGTGCAGGAAATGATGACCCCCACACACACACTCCTCAATTCCCCTAGGAAACCTCAACAGAGGTTCTGTTTGCAATAAACATGGAGGGCTTTGTTTGTCTTCCCTAATACTCACAAATACTGATTTCTATCAGTGGGTTTATTTAAATGGCAAGCAAAAAAGAGCTTCCCCAAATGAGCATTTCTAAGCCTAGTTTCTGGCCAGAAGGAACATTTCCTTTTCAGTTATAATTCTCTCCAAACAAAGTACTTCAGGAGACGCCTGAGACACAGCACACGTGACTCAGCCCATTGTGGCTTTATGTCACATTTCAGCTCCAACCAGGGCTGAGTCACACCACACAGAAACCAACAGAAACAAAAAGGCCCATTCCCTCTGGAAAGAGTAGCCTTCAGGTCTCAGTGGACAATAGAAAGGAAAGAATACTTCTCAGAAACAGAAAATGAGGGTTTCTCTATGCCTAATTTACTACCTGAGCTTCCTTGGTGGCTCAGAAGGTAAAGAATCTGCCTGCAATGTGGGAGACCTGGCTCAATCCCTGGGTCAGGAAGATCCCCTGGAGCAGGACATGGCTACCCACTCCAGTATTCTTGGCTGGAGAATTCCATGGACAGAGCAGCCTGGCAGGCTACAGCCCATAAGATCACAGAGGCAGATAGCACTGAGCCACTAACACTTTCACACTTTTACTTCCAATTTACCTTCAGGGTGCTGTCCTTCTGAGCTTTCTCACCATTTTAACCCTCTCAGCTCAAGGAAACCAAAAAAGAGGTATAAACTGGCAATCATTTTCTGCAAATCACCTGTTTGGTAACTGTCTTCTACACACTCCTGACTTGGACACAGAAGACATTCTGGAGAGCCAGAGAGCCCAGGAATCAGACACAGCAGGGCCTCAGCCGTGCCAGTGTCACGTGATATACAGAAGCATCCAGTAGGCAGAGCTTACCTACCTAAGAATGTGTCCTGTGGTATGATCACTCAGTGGGGTTGAGAATTTACTCTCTGCAGTCCGCTAGCCTTTCCCATACCCTGCTGCCCACTCTGTCATACACTTCTTTTTTAATATTTATATATTTGGCAGTGCCGGGTCTTCCTTGTGGCACATAGGATCTTTAGTCGGGGTATGTGAACTTCTAGTTGCAGCATATGGAATCTAGTTCCCTGACCAGGGATCAAGCCCAGGTCCTCTACATTGAGAGCTCAAAATCTTAGCCACTGGACCACCAGGGAAGTCCTATTATCATGTACTTCTTTAACCCATGGCCAGTTGGTCAGAGTAACCCTTCCTTCTGATTTTTGGAGAATTATTCCTTGATAGGGGCTTCCCAGGTGGTGCTAGCGGTAAGGAGCCCACCTTCCAAAGCAGAAGACAAGACGTAAGAGACACGGGTTTGGTCCCTGGGTCCAGAAGATCCTCTGGAGGAGGGCTTGCCAACCCACTCCAGTGTTCTTGCCTGGAAAAACTCACGGACAGAGAAGCCTGGCAGGCTACAGTTCGTAGGATCGCAAAGAGTCAGACACAACTGAAGTGACTTAGCATGCATGCACACATTCCTTGATTAAGCCTTTCAGGCAAAACTTCACAAGAGGTCATTCCCTGCCTTCGAACAGGGAAAACATATATTTAAAATCAAATGCCTGCCTAGAAAATCTCTACATTGTCACTTGTACGATGATTCAGCTCCACATAATGATCATATTATAAATATCACTATAGACATACAAGTTCAAAAGCTGTGGCCCCTTCTAGGGTAGAGGCTCTCCCCTCCGCTGAGCTGGTAAATCATGGTCCCCAGGAACCTGCACTCCCCTCCCCTCCCCTCTCCCAGGACTGTTCGAGAGTTACTCTATGCCCTTTGGCAGTGATGGATAGAGTGTTGTGCTAATGTTGGGCACCTCCATTATTCATGTCCCCATTCTCTGTCCTGGTCTATAATTGCAGCATCCTGGAAGTAGAAGCAAAAATGGTATTACAGAGGAAACTTTATCTCTCTAATTATAATCCCTGACAAAAGGCAGGCTTTTCTATTCATCTAGGGTACCTTCCACCCAAGGGACATTCATTCAGGGCCCACATCCAGACAACATCCCACAAAAACAGAATACATGGCTCCTGGGATCTATAACTTCAGACTGAAGAAGCCGAGGTGATAATCACCTCACTCCACTGATATGATAATAACCGTATCAATCCTTAATCAGTCTACTACAGGCATAAATCCAGAGTTCCACTGGAGAGAGTCTGTGTCCCGGAATTCCTGACTGTCAGGACCCAGATGAGCTCTGCTGAATATAAAGTATTCCAGCATATTCTCACTCTCTCACTGAGCCTATTATAATCCAATTCATGCTTATTCAGAAATGCCCTGGATTTGTCAGAGTCATCTCTTTCCTCCTTTTCAGTTCTTAAAGCAATACTCAAAAGAGAGTATTCAGTTATACAAATTGAATCTAAAGGATACTGGCCAAAGATTGATTGTTCAAAATATGTAATTATAGGGATTTTTGTCCTAATTAACAAAGGGGCAGAACAAGTGACAAGCCCATCAGAGCACAATAAAAGCATCAATTTGGGCTCCAAGACAGTCCATTACTGTAGCTGATCATGGTTTCTATTAAGTCCTAGAGCTACAAAGGTTGTGACTTTGCCATCTGCTACTTCATCAAATGGTTTATAGGAAAGTTTCTGGCCTGGAGAAAAACTATATTGCAGCCACAGGCTGCTTGCTTCTCTTCTTTTTAAATTAAGACTTTTCATGGAAGTCTAGGATCCAAGCCCAATTGCAGGGGAAAAGTAAATTTATATAGTGTAGTAGCCACAAACCCTGGTACTCACAACTGTAAAAGTTCTGTGCTTAGTCACTCAGTCATGTCTGACTCTTTGCAATCCCATGCATTGCAGCCTGCCAGGCTCCTCTGTCCATGGGGATTCTCCAGGCAAGAAAACTGGAGTGGGTTGCCATGCCCTTCTCCAGGGGATCTNTAGCCACAAACCCTGGTACTCACAACTGTAAAAGTTCTGTGCTTAGTCACTCAGTCATGTCTGACTCTTTGCAATCCCATGCATTGCAGCCTGCCAGGCTCCTCTGTCCATGGGGATTCTCCAGGCAAGAAAACTGGAGTGGGTTGCCATGCCCTTCTCCAGGGGATCTTTCCATCCCAGGGATCAAACCCAGGTTTCCCACATTGCAGGCATATTCTGTACCATCTGAGCACCCCCAAACTCTGGTATTCATAACTGTAAAAGTTCAGCCCTGATTTATTTCAAAGTTGCTATACTTTGGGCACTGTTCTGGGGGCTTCCCAGGTAGAGCTAGTGGTAAAGAAAAAATCTGCCTGCCAATGCAGGAGATGCATTGGGTGGAGAAGATCCCCTGAAGGAGGGCATGGCAACCCATTCTTGCCTGGAAAATCCCATAGCCAGAGGAGCCTGGTGGGCTATAGTCCAAAGGGTTGCAAAGAGTCAGACATGACTGAAGCGACTTAGCACACATGCACCCGGGCACTGTCTAGTCACTGGGTATATCTAGATAAAGGACACAGAGTGAGACCTGGCCCATTAGCCATTGGCAAGTCTTTGCATTCACCACATATCTGAAATATATCTGTCTCTCCAGACAGAAATAGCAAAACTCCCTCCAGGCTGCCAACACTGGAAGCCAGTACCCAACCTCTTTACAGGTGCAGAGACATTGCAGGAGGAAGGTAAAGGCAGGGCCTTCACCACTCCATCTTCCCTGGTTCTCCTTGACTCTACTTCCCTTTCTGAGTTAACAGTAGAACTGTCTCTAGTCCAAGATTGCCTCTCAGACCACAGTCAGAGAGAAGAGAGTCAAGGGTCTGCTCTCCTAGACTGTATACAAATCAGTGTCCTTCAACAGGAAATTCCAAGATTTATTTAAGTGACTTAAGTTCTACTAAGTGAAGAGTCTTCAAAGCCCTAAGATTGAAGAGAAAACATAATCAATTACAGTTTCAATTGACCTATTTTAAAAAACAGAGTCAGGGTCATGGAGCAAAAAGGGAACTACTTATCTATAGCTGTCATTTTCTGATAACAGCCCCCTTTTCTCAAGAGCTAGGGTATCTCAGGTATCTCAGATCTGTGCCTTTGATACCTGGGCAAAATTGGCTTTACTGCCTCATGGTGGGGCTCAGAGAGACACAGTCAAAAAGAGTTCGGCTGGTGGAAATGGCCAATGAACTTTGAACAGTGTCTTTCTAGTAGATGCTGTGATTTCCTTCTTTATAGAAGCTATAGTGTGTTTGTGTGTGTGTGTGTGTGTGTGTGTGTGTGCGCGCTTAGAGAGAGACAGATAGACAGACGATCAGTTAAAGCAAGCTTTCAGACAGTTCCTACTCTTGCAAGCATCTCAGAGTCTAGTCAGGGAAATGGGCAAGTAAACTGCATTGATTGCAAAACTGCGTATCACATCTCACCATGGAAGTGTCATGTGGGGACCCAGGAAGGAGTGGGATGTGCTGTCAGGTGAAGGCAGAGAAGGCTTCATGGAAAAGGTGATGATAAACTGACTCTCGAAGGAGGGTAGGAATTTCCAGATACCTTGGTGGGTCAAGGCCAATCCTGTTTTGCTTAGATGGGTAGTTCTCAAACTTCAGCAGGCACCTGGAGAGTGTCTTAAAGCACAGACTGCAAAGCCTCACCCCAGAGTCTCTGACTGACTAGGTTTGAAGTGCATCCATGTATTTGCATCTCCAACAATTTCACAACTGATGCTAACGGTGAGAACCTGAGGCTTAAGGGCACGGTAAGGAGCAGATGTGGAGAAAGGCATGCTGGGAAACAGGGACACGTTGGATCATAAGGGACTGTGGGGCCCATGGAGAGATGGAGAGACCAATCACTATCTGAACAGGTTTGAAGCTACAGAGTACAATCATCGCATTCGTGTTTTCAGAGGGCAACTCTGGTGGAAGTGTAGAAGGAAAGGACAGTTATAACCGGGTTCCAGTCAGCCTCTCAGGAAATGATGATGTTAGAACAAAGGCCCAGGGGAGTGATAGTAATGTCGAGGATGGATCTGAGGTTACTTACATGAAAATGAGGACAAAAGCCTGGTCTCTTGAGCCATCCTGTCAAAGAGGGAAAGTAAATCACCTGTCTCCTTGCCTCCAGAAACGGTTATTTGTTTTCATCTCTTATTAAAATATGCATTACCGTGTCTTCTGGTAAAAGAAACACAGATTTTAGTATCATTTCCTTAACAACCAAAGTTTGTTAATTCTCTGTTCCAAGAAAAAGGAAAATAATATCCTTATTCAGTGAAGACATGGGGGTCTTTCATACGCATCTTTGTCATCCGCAAAGCCCTGGGCTAAGGGTACCTGGCAGGGTTGGGGGATAATCTGTGTGTTCATAGTTTGGGCAGAAGCCAGCCTAAGAAGGCAAGAGAAGCACAAGAGCTACTTACAGCACAAGGCAAGAGCAGTGATGTCAAGAAGGCAAGAGCAGTGGCAGAAATAACGAAGAGAGGGTGCCTGGGAATTCCTAGGGAGCCTTGGAAATATTTGGTAGGTAATTGAATTTCCTGTAGAATATATGCTATATGACAGCATGCTGCTGCTGCTGCTGCTGCTAAGTCACTTCAGTCGTGTCCGACTCTGTGCAACCCCAGAGACGGTAGCCCACCAGGCTCCCCCGTCCCTGGGATTCTCCAGGCAAGAACACTGAGTGGGTTGCCATTTCCTTCTCCAATGCATGAAAGTGAAAAGTGAAAGTGAAGTCCTGTCCGACTCTTGGCGACCCCATAGACTGCAGCCCACCAGGCTCCTCCGTCCATAGGATTTTCCAGGCAAGAGTACTGGAGTGGGATGCCATTGGCTTCTCCGATATATTTATATATATGTTTTTATATATAAACATATAAAATTATGCATTTTTACAATTTTGGGGTTTTTTTTTTTTTTGGTAGTGCTGTGTGACTTGTGCAGTCTTAGTTCCCTGACCAGGGATTGAACCCAGACCTTAGGCATTGAAAGCACAGTGTCCTAACCACCAGACCGCTATGGAATTCCCTTATTTTATAGTATTAACAAAGGCTAAGGTACGGATGCTTAGCTGCCTTAGCCGGTGTTTCCCCAGAAGTAGAGCCTGAAACAAAGGTTCAGCTGCTTGTGGTGTATTTGAGAACCCAATCAGAGGGACAGGAGTGTGGACGAGGGGAGGAGCTTGGGAGCAGCGAAAGCCAACTCCAGCCTGCGGGATAGAACTGACCACCGCCAGCGGCCACTACTCACTTGATCCTATAGCACCGTCTAAGAATCTTTAGGAAACACTTCTCAGAACCATGAGCCCGGAAGTGAGGGGCCAGGGCTCCCCCAGTGGTCAAGGGCCGGCCTACAGGACATTAAATCTCACACTTTCCCGCTGCATAGACAGTGCCTACTTCAGGCGTCCGTCTGAGAAGCCCTAGGCAGGAAGCGAGGGCAGTAAGGAGCTGCCAGTTTGCACCAGATGGGCGGGGCCTGGGTGGACCTGGTTACCACGTGTCAGCATCAGCAGCAAATCGGGATCACGTTTGATCTGAGAAGCGTCCAGTGCACTTGAAATGGGTCAGAGCATGGGCTAAAGGTTTCACCATTCTTTTATTTAATCCTCCCTATAAGGCAGGCATTGCTATGCCCACCTTACAGCAAAGGGAATGAGGATTAGAGGCCCAAAATGAGATAGCTGGGAAGTGGCAAGGTTAAGGACTCAAGTCTACTTCTTTTCTTGCCTGAGCCCATGCTTACCCACAATTTTAGGCTATACTCAACCCATGGACGGAGCAGCCTGGTGGGCTGCAGTCCATGGCGTCGCAAAGAGTTGGACACGACTGAGCGACTTCACATTCACTTTTCACTTTCATGCATGGGAGAAGGAAATGACAACCCACTCCAGTGTTCTTGCCTAGAGAATCCCAGGGACGGCAGAGCCTGGGGGGCTGCCATCTATGGGGTCACAGAGTCAGACACGACTGAAGTGACTTAGCAGCAGCAGCAGCAGAAAGTTAGTTCAGGAGGCCATACCAAAAACTTTAAAATACTTATTAATTTTATTTCTATTCTAGAAATCTAACTTAAGGAAACAATCAGAAATGTACACGAAAAAATGATGTTTATCCTAGTCTTATTTATAATGGAAAAGATGTAAAGATACATAGAGAAAGTATCATACAATTATTTAAAATGATGACTGTGGGAATTCCTTGGTGGTGCAGTGGTTAGGATTCAGTGCTTCCACTGGCAGGGCCTTGGGTTCAATTGCTGGTGGGGGAACTATGATCCCATAAGTTGCACAGGGTGGCCAAAAAAATAAATAAAATTGTGACTATTATGGTGGCTCAGATGGTAAAGAATCTTCCTACAACGCAGGAGACCAGGTTCGATCCCTGGATCAGGAAGATCCCCTGGAGAAGGGAATGGCAACCCACTCCAGTTCTTGCCAGGAAAATCCCATGGACAGAGGAGCCTGGTGGGCTACAGTTCATGGGGTCCCAAAGAGTCAGACACACCTGAGCGAGTGAGCCTGCATACACTCATGCAAAGCACTACTAATTAATTTTTTTTCTTTTACTTCTCACTATTTTTAAAAATTTCCACAAAAACATATATTACTTTTACAATCAGTGGCATTTTTATTTGATTTTAATAGGCAGTGGGTGAAGTGACTGTTACCTGCCAGGGACTCCCCACTGGTGCCCTAAGTCACCTTCCAGCACCATCTGGGTTGGGTGGTCTGTCGTGGCATCCACCCCTCACAGCAGCTGCTATCAGTATGGTCACTGAGGAGGGGTCCTTTGTGGCTGAGAGAAGGCTTTGTGTCCTTCACAAAAATCCTCCTTCAAATATTCTGCTTGGAACCTACAACTATGTCTCTACTCCCAGGCTCCAAAGACACCTCTGCATCCCAAACTGGGCATCACCATAGCCTGGCCACTGCTCTGTGTGTCCACTGCAGGACTAATGATCCCGCAATCCTTGTGTTTGAGAAGATCTTAACTGGGGGCAAACCAGCTGCAAGTCTGGCCTGTCAACATGAGCTCTTTGTCCTGGACAGGGCTACAGTTTTTCCTGCATTCCCTGAAGCCCCAGGACTCTCCCTGGTGCCTGGAGAAGATCAGGATGTAGGAGGGAAAAGGGCAATGGATCTACACCTTCTAACTCTTTACTAGTGCCCTGAGAGGTACAGTTGGCCCTTCGTATCTACAGGTTCTGCATCTGAGGATTTAGCCAACCATGGATTAAAAATATTTATAGAGAAAAAAAATTTCATAAAGCTCCAGAAAGCAAAGTTTGAATTCTCCACACACCACTAATTATTTGCATAGCACTTACCTTGCATGAGGTGCTGTAAATAATCTAGAAATGACTTAAAGGATACAGAAGGATGTGCATAGGTTGTATGCAAATACTATACGTGCGTGTGTTAGTTGCTTAGTCATGTCCGACTCTTTGCAATCCCATAGACTGCAGCCCACCAGGCCCCTCCATCCTTGGGATTCTCCAGGCAAGAACACTGGAGTGGGTTGCCATTTCCTTCTCCAAAAGGAACTATAAAAAGAAAAAAAGTGAAGTCGCTCAGTTGTGTCCGACTCTTTGCGACCCCATGGAGCCCACCAGGCTCCTCTGTCCATGGAATTTTCCAGGCAAGGGTACTGGAGTGAGTTGCCATTTCCTTCTCCAGCAAATACTTTATGGTTTTCTACAAAGGACCTGAACATCCTCAGATTTTGATATTGGAGGTAATATTTGGAGCCAATCTCCTGCAGTCCCCAAGGGATGACGGGAGGACAGTAGTTCTACTTTCACACCTTGCACCAAGTTGCTTCAGCCATGTCCAAGTCTTTGTCACCCTGTGGACTGTAGCCTTCCAGGCTCCTCTGTCCATGGGATTCTCCAGGAAAGAATACGGGAGTCGGTTGTCATGTCCTTCTCCAGGGGATCTTCCCAACCTTAGCCAGCCCAATCTCCTTTATTCCCAGTGGAGACATTCTTCACCAATAGGATTTCCCACTTCCATGTCTGCCAGTTAGGTCCCAGCCTTCCTTCAGGGACAGAAGTACATCTCTCATCATTACTCTGTGGCCATTTCTCTCACCATTTTATCTTGGAGTCTCTCTCTTTATGTCCCTCCTGGAAGTAATTCCTGGAGACCCCAAGCTAGAAGACTATCATACTCTGAATGGACATGGCTCAGGGCCTCATGGTGATGTTTCAAAAGGCCTCACAGTTCCATTTTGTTTTTTAATAAACACTCTGAACAATTTCAAGGAAGCAGAGTTGCTTGGCAGGGTGCACAATGGAAGAGATGAACCTGAAAAATCTGGCTATAACCCGAAGCACATTTGCAGTTCTATCTCACTACACATTATCTGACACCAAAAGATACTCTGACAAGAGTCACTTGGAAGAAACCTTGAAACCAATGGTTCACTATTTTAGTGGTTGTGTGGCACATTTTAAACAGCGTCCCTCTGTCTAGAGAATTTCACCTACTATGAGGTTTACCTTTCCAAAGGGACTGTGAAATCTACCCAGCATCCTTTGCAATGAGGTGATGGCAAATGGCAAATGTTTCTCAGTTTCACTGTTTTGTATCACTTGCCAATTTACATGGTGTAAATCCTCCTACTATGGCCTACTTCAAGTTACCAACAGTTTATAAACTAACCTATAACATCCCTGAAACTGAATCATCACCTCTCAAAGCTAGCTTCGGCCAGCTTCAACATTTCACCGGACAGGCAGGTGACTCAGATTCCATAATCAGATGCACCTGCATGAAACACAATCTTTGAAGAGAGAACAGAAAAATATTGGAAGCAAGCTCCACAAGGAATCTATGCTTTTGAAGCTGGCAGCGGAACCATCCTGTCTTGGAGTGTGGAAGACACAGTGGCTCCAGGGTCCCATCCCAGCACCTATAGTATGTCTGCCCCACCTCCCTAGCAACGTGAGCAGAAGACATGAGGTGTGCTGGAACACTGATTTCAGGGCCTCCAAGCCCACCTGGAGGTTCCTTATATTCTTCTTTAATAAATCCCTTTTGTGTTTTGACTGAATACAGTGAATTCTCTTATTTGCAAAAAAGAGCACTAGTCGATTCTGTTTGAGGCAGGGATCCATAATTGTAAGCAGAGTTACATATTGCTTCCATTAAATCTGTCTTTATAGTTTGTGATTTTCCTCATGGGAGTGAAAAATGCAGGTATCATTTAATCCCACCACTCCCAATCCATAGAAGCGGTGGACAGAAACAACCTCAGACTCCAATTACACTGCAGCTCAGGATGTAGGAAGGGTGCAGCTTTGTTGTGCTATGAGGCATCTAATGGGAGGCCCAAAAAAGGCTTGGGGAGAGTGAAGAGTAATTCCCTCACCTCAGCACTGCCACATCTCATTTTCACCTCCAAACAGCGATAGGAATCATGTAGGTTATCCACTATGTACATTTTGATGACCTCTCCCAAATAATTCCTCAAACTTTACCTTAGTTGTTGTTCTAGCACTTTCTAGACCACTCACCTCTAAGAAACCTGAAACATTTGTTAAAGATTATTTCTGCCTTGCCAGATCTCCTAAATCAGAATCTGGGGATAAAGACCAGAAATTCATATGTTCAACTTTTGCTTAAAATTTTTGAGTATCTAACCTTTTTTTGATTTTGATTAACACCACAAAAAGGACCCCTCTTTTTTTTTTTTTTTTTTTTGGCCATGCCACACAGCACACAAGATCTTAGTTCCTCTACCAGGGATCAAACCTGTGCCTTCTGCAGTGAAAATGTGGAGGTCTAACCATTGGACCACCAGAGAATTCCCAAAGGTCCCCTCCTTGAAAATCTATATTTAAAAGTTTAACAGAAAATCACAGGTATATAATACAACTTACATGTTTAAACGTGTAGGAATAACACTGTCATGAAATGTTTAATAAAAAATTTGAGCCACAGTTTTAGGCCAATAAAATTCTCTAAAATGCCTAGGGGATATGAAGAGAAGGTGAGAGAAAGGTAGACCATTTTGCTGAAAGTCATATCTTCCCCCACTTTCTCTCACATCCATAAACCTCCTGTGTCCCCAACAGAAAGTTCCCTAAAGAGCGCTCTGCCCAGGCAGTTTCCAAACACAGATATTTCTTACCATGTCTGAAAGGTATGGTGGAGTTTAAAATATTAATAGATAAGCTTGAAGAAGAGCTATTTATAAGACACCATGCTAAGCATTTTGAATTTGTTGTTTCGTTTCATCCTTACAACTTTTGTGCTGTAGGCATGACCATTATTATCATTTTATAGATGAGGGAAGTGGATGTAAGCAAACTGTCCATGCTCGCAGTGAGTTAGTGGCAGGGGTTAGACAAGGATGGTCTGATTCCAGAGTCTATACTTTTCAGGACTAGGCCGCACTGACAGTACTTGACCAGGGTCAGATCAAAGACAGAGGAAGGAACTTCTGAGTGTTTCAAGGAAGCTGCCAGCCATATGCATAAGGACCATCCAAAACCCAAGATTTGCAGAGAATCTCGGAGAGCCTTACAGGGGACTGGGTTTCCTCTTTAGCTGGTGAGGTCTAGTATGGATGCATGGCTGGTGGGAGTGATGTGGACCATATCCATAGTCTGTGGCCTGAAGATTCACAAACTATATCTGTAAAAAGGCTACAGTTCTTATGACAGAGGATGGATTCTGTCATTGTCATATGATCCTTTTACATCTTCATTAAAAGCCAGCCAAAAAGGCATCAGCTGATGCTGAAACTGGAGCTCCAATACTTTGGCCACCTGATGCAAAGAGTTGACTCATTTGAAAAGACCCTGATGCTGGAGAAGACTGAGGGCAGGAGGAGAAGGGGATGACAGAGGATGGGATGGTTGGATGGCATCACTGACTCAATGGACATGAGTTTGAGTAAACTCTGAGAGATACTGAAGGACAGGGAAGCCTGGCATGCTACAGTCCAAGGGGTTTCAAAGAGTTGGACACGACGTAGCAACTGAATAACAACTAGTAGTTAAAACTTCTAGTTGAAAACTTTCAACTTTCTAGTTGAAAACATCTAGTAGTTAAAACTTCACTTTCCAGTGCAGGGGGTGTGGGTTCCATTCCTGGTCAAGGAGCTAGGATCCCACATGTCTCAGGGCCAAAGAAACAAAACAAAACAAAACAAAACAAAAAACAGAAAAAATATTGTAACAAATTCATTAAAGACTTTAAAAATGGTCCACATCAAAAAAAAAAAAAAAAAAACCCACTTTTAAAAAACCTGCTAAGAGAATACCTTCTGGGTTTCTGCTGGAAAGCATGGACCAAGGGCGCTTGCTGAAGGAGTCCTGACTCCATTCCACCTCCTCCACCATCTTGCTTTCTCAGGTTGCCCAGGAGCTGAAGTGTCTTCCCTGAGACACTGCAGCAGGGTCCTGGGCTCAAATCCCAACCTAGCCTTCTAGGTCGGAACCCCGAGGCTCTGTGACAACCTGGAGGGACTGGGTAGGGAGGAAGGTAGGAGGGAGGGGACACATGTATGCCTGTGGCCAATTCATGTTGATATATGGCAGAGGCCATCACAATATTGCAAAGTAATTATCTTCTACTTAAAATAAGTAAATTACTTTTTAAAAAAAAACCTTAGGCCAGCTAGCTGACCTCTTTGAATTTCAATTTTTTAATCTGTGAAAAGAAAATAAACATTCCTCACTCACAGGAATGATATGAGGATTAAATGAAAACAGTATTTAACAAAGGTCCAGGGAGACTAAATGCTCAATACAGAGTAACTACTTAAACTGTCACAAAAGTCCACATCTCTTCCTAGATCATTTATGCATTAATTCCTCAATGCACATGTCCCTTCAGCAAACATTTCTGGTTGTGCGCTTTTGCTTTGTGTGTACACGTATCTAACAGGACACTGATGGATGGGAGATGTGGGTGTGTGTTATCGGGCCCGTGCTCATGTTCTCTGCAAAAGCAGTATCTGAGAGGTGCAGGCCGGCCGCTGCCATCTGCTTTTACAGAGACATCAACTACAGAGCGAGGCTCCGGGAACCAGGGAATAGAGCTATCTCTTCCTCCCTACTCTTTATCTTTTCTCTTGAAACAGCAAGGGCATGGTTTCTTTTCACACCAGAATAAATGGGATGCAGAAAGTTTCCATTCCGCTTACAGCCTCCCTACCATCCTTCTGTCATCTGCGCATCAGCTGCCTGGCTCTCTGTATCTTTCTACATTGTGCTGTCTCAAGACTGTCCATACCAGAAGGCAGAGAATCAAGTCCGCATCCAAAAGCCACACTGAAAGAGTAAAACTCAGACAAAAGGCTGTGCCTATTCTGATGGGTGAGCACCGCCAGCCCCATCAGCTCAGGTAAAACTGAATGATGCCTTTCTAAAGAAATGTTATATGGGTTGCATTTTCTGTCTTGCCCCCAGGGAAGAGATAGCTCTATTCCCTGGATCCCTGGGCCTCGCTCTGTAGCTGACGTCTCTGTGAAAGCAGACGGCAGCGGCCGGCCTGCACCTTTCAGATACTGCTTTTGCAGAGAACGTGAGCACGGGTCCGATAATACACACCCACATCTCCCATCCATCAGTGTCCTGTTGGATATGTGTATACACAAAGCGAAAGCGCACAACCAAAAATGTTTGCTGAAGGGATGTGTGCATAGAGGAATTAATGCATAAATGATCTAGGAAGAGATGTGGACTTTTATGACAGTTTAAATAGTTTCTCTGTATTGAGCATTTATTGGTTGGCACTTTTCATGAATTTTTGATGTTTATTCATGGAAATAAATGGACTGTTTGATCTTTCTGGATTTCCTGTTCAGTGACTAACCAAGAAATGAAGGAAAGCAAATACATAATTTTAAGCCCTCAGACCACTAGTTACAACTGCCAAAAACTGATAAGAAACCAACAGACTCTGTTCTTTAGCCAGCTGTTATGTTTACCATTTATTATGTCCATATACCTAGCTACCAGCTCTCTGCCTTCAAATCCATGGACTGGAGCAGGGTTTCTCAAACTAGCATTATTGACCTTAGGGAAGGGTTAATTAGTGTGTGTATGTTAGTCATTCAGTCGTGTCCGACTCTGCAACCCCATGGACTGTAGCCCACCAGGCTCCTCTGTCCATGGAATTCTCCAAGCAAGAATACTGGAGTGGGTTGCCACTTCCTTCCCCAAAGGATCTTCCCAACCCGGAGACTGAACCTGGTTCTCCTGCATTGGCCCCCATGAACTAGATCCTACATGTTACAAATAAGATAGAAGACCCCATGTGCCACAACTAAGACCAGGCACAGCTAAATGAATAAATATTTTTAAATAAATTAATACATTTAAGCTACCACATTTAACGCTCACCCAGAAATTCACATGACCACACTGTTGGTTAGTGGTGTCCCCTTTCCTCTCCTTCCATTTGCTCCTCTCCAAGTGAAGAACAGCTAAGCTGAAACAGCAGCTGCTCAGACACCCACAGTTGTAGGCCATTCAGGCCAGGCAATCACCCAGGAACACTGTCCCACACGTGCCGAGTTGTGTGGGTACACAGGAGCCTGTTTAATCTCACTGACCTTTAATGCAGATAAATGCACAAAGTAAAAATGAAGGGACTAGAAAGAAGCACTTCCAGAATTGTGGAGTACGAACCGAAACTGAGCAGGACCTTGCAGGACTTTCCTGAATATCAGCCCCTCCATGTCCCTTACTTCTAGTCTGTATAAGAGTTTAGTCTCCTCAGTTCTCCTCAAGTTCCGGAGAGCAGATTAAAACAGTTAATGATTAGAGAGGTGAGAAAATGCAGAAACAAAGGGAAAGAAGTCAAGCAAGAAAAGTAATAATGTTCTGAACAATAGTTCATCAATGAAAACCAGTGGACAGCCTTAACTACTTGTTGACCACAAACACATAGACCTTAGACCGGGGGGGAACCAGATATTGATGATTAAAATTCTCAAAACATCACCCTGTTATCTCACCACTAGCCAATCAGAGTGTTCATGAACTAACCCAGGCACCCAAGGTTCCCACCCATAATGTTGCCTTCATGAACTAACCCAGGCACCCAAGGTTCCCACCCATAATGTTGCCTTTAAAAACACATGTTTAAAAGCCATGAAGGAGTTTAGGTCCTTTGAACATTAGCTGCCCATTCCCCTTGCTTGGTGTCCTGCAAATAAATGCTATACTTTCTTTTACCACAGTCCTGTGTCAAAAAATTGGCTTTGCTGCAAGTATTGGGAAAGCAAACCTGAGTTCAGTTTGGTAAAGAACCTCCTAAACTCCATTCCTCCATAAAAGCAACCAGAATACTGGCTTTAAAAAAAAAAGTCAAAATTAATTTTTTCAGATATAAATTAACTGAAGACATGAAAAGATTCAAGGAGTATGAATTCAAAAACATGGCTGAATCTCAATAAAAAGGGCAAACTTTTGATGTTTGGCTTGTCCCGTTCTTGTCCTCTTTTGAATGAGAAAGTTGGCACCATTATTCATTGAACAAATAAATGTAGTTTGCTCTGGTTGATCAACTGGTTTATAACATAGCTGAGAATATCTATCAAATGGCAAAGCAATTTCACCATCCATAAACTCAGCTTTGACAGCTAAGTCTTTTACCCATAAGCAAACTTACACAATAATTTTTTTCATGGCTTACTGGAGTTCATATATTATAGATCCTAAGAATGACTTTAGGGCTTCCCTGATAGTTCAGCTGGTAAAGAATCCGTATACAATGCAGAAGACCCCAGTTTGATTTCTGGGTCAGGAAGATCCACTAGAGAAAGGATAGGCTACCCACTAGAGTAATCTTGGGCTTCCCTGGTGGCTCAGCTGGTAAAGAATCTGCCTGCAATGTGGAAGACCTGGGTTCAATCTCTGGGACAGGAAGATCCCCTGGAGAAGGGAACAGCTACCCACTCCAGTATTCTTGCCTGGAGAATTCCATGGACTATATAGTCCATGGGGTTGCAAAGAGTTGGACACAACTGAGTGATTTTCAGTTTCAAGAGATGACTTTAATAAGGAGAGAATCTGAGAGCTTAAGGTACACGACATATACTGAATTCTTCATGAGTTGTTCATATGCGATCATTATCATTATCTTCACTATAAAACACGTCCATGAGCTTTTAACTGGGCCTCTACCACTGAGCTTAGAATTATAAAATAACAGTAGTAGAGGAAGCAACAAATAACCCTTCACTGTAACTTCCACTCCTGCTGAGATGTAACTCCTCCATCAGAATGAAAAACGAAAAGTTAAATTGCCTAGAACTGTTAGTGTTTCAAGACTTTTCACACTTTTTTTTCTAATTCATTTTTGCCAAGAGTCTAAGTCCTTTGCACATCATCTCTGACTGCATTGGTTGCCATGGTTTTCTAGCTTTCACTACTCCTAGAAATAAACAACCCATTAGATTTATGTCATTGTTCATTTGTCTCTTTGTATAAAACACATAGGTGATTTGTAACTTGGAAATCAGCACTAGGTACCTCAAGTCTCCCCGAGCAAACAGCTGGCCCCAAAATGGTCTAACAATATATATAATAACATGACTTCTATTTAGCAGACCTCTCTTTATGAAAAGGTAATTATTATTTTTAATTAGCATGTCAAGTTTGCGTGCTAAAGACAGTTCATTTCTTCTGTCTTTTGTACATTTTTGGTATTATCTTCTGTCCAAGCCCCTTTTTCTAAGAAAACGTTAAAATAAAAATTAGCCTAAACTGTTTCCAAAAGAATCACAAATTCCAAAGTTATAGACTCCAAATGAATTTTTGAGATTTTTAAAAATATATATATATATATTTACTTGAAAGCAAAATACATCATTCTTTCTGGAGGTTCTAAACTGTTTAGGGGCTTGCCTGGTGGCTCAGAGGTAACAAATCCACATGCCAATTGTAGGAGATGCAGGTTCAATCCCTGGATCAGGAAGATCTCTTAGAGAAGGAAATGACAACCCACTTCAGTATTCTTGCCTGGGAAATCCCACAGACAGAGGAGCCTGGTGGGCTACAGTCCATGGGGTCACAGAAAGAGCTGGACACAACTGAAGTGACTTAGCACGTGCAC
>SJYX01007953.1:92259-159273 GCA_006410675.1 Oreotragus oreotragus | reverse complement strand
ACTGAGCGACTTCAGTTTCACTTTTCACTTTCGTGCATTGGAGAAGGAAATGGCAACCCACTCCAGTGTTCTTGCCTGGAGAATCCCAGGGACGGGGGAGCCTGCCGGGCTGCCATCTATGGGGTCACACAGAGTCGGACACGACTGAAGTGACTTAGCAGCAGCAGCAGCAGTAGCTTTAGTAATGTTGAGGCATTTACAGGCTTAGATTTTGGTTTGCTCCCATAGGTGCAGGTCAATCTAATGACCTCCTTGTTTAATTAATTTACCATTCTCTTACTCTTCACGAGGACTCTGAGTTAGACACGCTCACATTTTACCCTTTTATAAATGAGGAAAAAGAAATGGCGAGATAAGCTGTGATGTCTCTTGTCTGCTCCTCCTCCTCCCCTTACACCACCCTCATCGAGAGCGAGAAGACAGCTTCATGTACCTCCTCATCACTCTACAACTAGCTGGACCAGCTCTGAGAGAACGAGGCACCAGGCAGATCTTCCAGAGCCTCCTCTGCCTGGGCACAGACCTCCGGTTCCCAATCACGGCCCCCTGACGCTTTCCTGTCCTGCTTTCCCCTGGTGTTGGACCAGGACTCAGTTGCACTAATACTGGGGATACAGAGCACCATTTTCTGTGCAGTGTTCCCTCTGTAGCATTTTGAAGTCACAGCTCATGGCCTCTGCTTCAGTCTTGCTGGGACCAGACATCACATTCACCATCTTTTCTCTTGCTTGTACGGCCTCATTAACCGAGGGGCTGAACCTCATTCTCTCTTGCTTTTCACCTCTTGCTTTGAATTCTTTGCCTTCCATTTCCCTTCTCTTTCACACTGTTTCCATTACTGCTTATGTCCCTGCACGACAATACTTGTTCCCTTTTCTTCTCTTGTTCCCTTTGTTCACTGCACCTCTCCCTGAGCCCATTCTCATCTCCTCCATCAACGTGTGAGCGCTCAGCTTTGTGTTCTGGCAGAGAAGTTCCCTTTCTTTTGCACCTGAACTGGCACGCTCATTCAAGGCTGCTCCTGGCACGTAGAGGAGTTAATGGCACTGAAGCTGACAAGTCCCTGCTCCGTGTAATAAAGAGATGGTGGGAAGTGATCCCATCTGAAGAACCCGCTAGCTGCTGCCACACACAGGCACACATTCCCAACTTGCCACTCATCTGCACTCTTCCTCCGTGATCTCCAGGACCGAAACCAGCATGATGCTGTTTGTGCTGAAGGGTCTTTCCTCAAGCCTCTCAGTGCACATCTGGCTCCCCGGCAGTTACACCTCATGAGTGCAGATATAGGTAATGAGCACAAAAAGGTTACAGTGTACCCTCCACATACCATCTGGAGGCAGCTCTGCTTAGCTATCTGACAAAGGCGGGGGTGTTCCGGAGACATTTCACTGCAGTGCAACCTGCTACCTAGAAACCAGGCTGTCTAATTTCACTTGTCACCAATAACTCAGGCTGAGGAATCAGAACAATGCAGGCAGTTTAGGGGGAGGTGGGAGAGCCGGGGGTAGGCGGCGGCGGCGGGGGGAGTCTGAAATGCAATTCGTTTTACTTCTCGGCTAGCTCTCCAGCAAGACTGTTGGGAGCACTTGTTTTTCCGTTTGGTTACCTTTTTTTACCACTACAGTGTCCTCAGTGCCTCCTGTCTCTTATCTGTGCCCTGAGTGCCCCCTAGTAACATGCACACACACATACACACACACACACACTCTCACACATACACATACACATACATATGAAAATATATACCCAAGATTCTAAGGCTTTCAAAGTATACTTACTGAGAGGAATCAAGTGCTGTTTACAACAGGTCTTTTTGTGTGTGCTTGTTTGTTTTTTTTTTTTTTTTTAATTTTTATTATAATAGAAAATGGAGAAGAAAATTAACAATGTCATTATCATGAGGACAAATCTCAGGCCAAGGCCTGACCACTGAACATCTCCCCAGGGGACTGGCCAGCCCCCGTGGGCCTGGTCCCCACTTGCTGCTTGCTGCTATAGGGTCCCAAGTTGTTGGCAACGTCACCTGAAAATAATAAACGGTCCAAGATTGAGTGCTGTGGATTTGTTTTCTAGAAATATATCCAATCCTGTTGTCATTAGTCGCTCAGTCATGTCTGACTCTTTGCAACCCGATAGACTATAGCCCACCAGACTCCTCTGTCCATGGGGATTTTCCAGGCAAGAATACTGGAGTGGGTTGTCATGCCCTCCTCCAGGGGATCTTCCTGACATTGGCAGGCGGGTTCTTTACCACTGAGCCACTGGTGAAACTCTTGGCTCTAATCCTGACCTGTCCTCCAACAGTGACACTGGGGAGCTGTTCACAGATATCAGTGCTGCCCTGAAGAATAGAAAGACTCCCATGTGGATATATAAGATCAAAATCCTTTGATCTTTCCGTCAACACAACCTCACTCAAGGCTAAATGATAGTGGTACACCTCTGGCATGGAGCTGGGAAAGAGTTTGCAGGATTTTCTCAAGGATGATGGAAATATGCAAAACTATGTCCGGACACAAATATCTTACTTAAGACTGAGTGCACAGGATTAAGGCAAAGTCTACAGAGAAATCTAAAGAATCACTGACTTGGGACGATCTCAGACAGGTAAGAGTGAGAAGCAAGGTTTTAAATAGCTGCTGCCAGCTATAAAAGTAAGTGAACTGTAAATCCTTCTGACTGGAGCTTTCCTAAAACAGCAGAGACGGATATATTCCTGAAATCCGAATGCAGGGAAAGTCATTCAAATAAATACTTCTTAAGGTAATCGATGCATTAAGAGGAAGCATTTGCAGACTAAAAGCCACATAACACACGGAGGTTGCATCCTGACAAGATAGTTGTTAAAAGAATCCATTTGCAGATTCCAATACTCAGGGTCAGTAATTTCTCAGAAAAAGGTTAATGGAAACAAAACAGAATTCGGGGCACATTCTCCCAAACAGCGTGCAGAAATATAAGCAAAAATATATCTTTAGCATATCATCTGGCTATAGAATGCAAAATTATTTTGCAACATTCTATGTAGTAGGATATGCAAGCAATACAGTGGAGAACTGAGAAAGATTAGATGTAGAGGGACATGTGTATGATTGGATAGAGGGGATAAATGACCACTGGTCACATCCAGCCTGAGGTTGTAATGATTCCATGTTTGAAGGTACAGGGTCTGCATGTGAATAAAGTAAGCAGTGACTGGATGGAGCTGAAAGACTTTTCTCAAATCAGCTTCCAGCCCCAGAAGCTGCTCTGAAAAGTTTATAAATATGTCACAGACTCACAGATTACAGGACGTTGACCAAGAATAAAGCCATGAAACCTTAAGTCTGTGGTCTAACCTTCCTTCCTGGAAAGAGAGGGAAACCTCATCGGACCGCGGTATTTTTAAATGGTTGGGACAGCGGAAGTCTGGCTTGGGTTTCAGGATCTGAAGCAGCAATGTCCTTGGGGCACCACAGACAGAGGAAGAGAAAGAGCGATCTAGAGAAGATGTGCAGAGAGTCTAGGAACATGAACAGGGCCCAGGAGCCTCATACAAGAGCTCTGAAACCAGGATGTATGTGCGAACATGAGGCTGGAGGGATCCCTTCTAGAAAGGGACGTCAAAGCTATTCCAGTTCAAACCGCTTTTGGAAACTACAGTATTACGCTTATCAGGCCACCCAGATAAGCACATGAGTCAGCCATGGCTAGTACTGTGTGTCCCTGGGCCGAGACTGGTGAATGGCTCAGGCTGGTTGTAGATGGCTTTCGGTGAGGACTCTCTCCAGACTCAGAGCCAAGTGTCCTTCATATAACACGTGATCTCGTCTTCACAGCAACCCTCCATCCTTAGCAAACCCCTCAGTTCAGTTCAGTTCAGTTCAGTCGCTCAGTCGTGTCCGACTCTTTGCGACCCCATGAATCGCAGCACGCCAGGCCTCCCTGTCCATCACCATCTCCCGGAGTTCACTCAGACTCACGTCCATCGAGTCCGTGATGCCATCCAGCCATCTCATCCTCGGTCGTCCCCTTCTCCTCCTGCCCCCNGTTCAGTCGCTCAGTCGTGTCCGACTCTTTGCGACCCCATGAATCGCAGCACGCCAGGCCTCCCTGTCCATCACCATCTCCCGGAGTTCACTCAGACTCACGTCCATCGAGTCCGTGATGCCATCCAGCCATCTCATCCTCGGTCGTCCCCTTCTCCTCCTGCCCCCAGTTAGAGAAATAATATTTATGGAGGATTGGTGGATTAGAAATTCTATCCTTCAGTTAAACTAAATCAGAAAGCTACACAACAGGTATGGGAGTACCTGGTGTCAACCCTCCCTCTTGTATCTCCACCTCCTTCAGCTGAATAGCACTGACCACCACCTGACCCTAGATGACTTGCAGTCATGTTAAAAGTATTAATGCGGGCTTCCTTGGTGGCTCCGTGGTGAAGAATTCACCTGCTGATGCAGAAGATGCAGGTTCAATCCCTGGTCCAGG
Organism: Oreotragus oreotragus; assembly: GCA_006410675.1. NCBI lineage: Eukaryota > Metazoa > Chordata > Mammalia > Artiodactyla > Bovidae > Oreotragus > Oreotragus oreotragus. The sequence goes on along the minus strand of SJYX01007953.1, from coordinate 154,800 downwards.
AAGATCCCACATGCCTCAGAACAACTAAGCCCACGTGCCAGAACTGTTGAGCCAGTGCCCTGCAACATGAGAAATCACCACAATGAGACGTCTAGAGAGTAGCCCCTGCTCAGCACAACTAGAGAAAAGTTCCACGCAGCAACACAGAGCCAGCGCAGCCAGAGATGAAAAATAAATAAATAAAATTATTCTTTTAAGTATTAATGTGCTTAAGCTAAGAATAGTATGTATTATGTGACATAGCATCCTCCTCCTGAATCCCCAAGTAACATAATTTCTGATCTTAGCATCATTGTGTGTGTGGATGTGCTTAGTCCCTAAGTTGTGTTGGACTCTGCAACCCCATGGAGCCGACCAGGCTCCTCTGTCCATGGAATTCTCCAGGCAAGAATACTGGAGGGGGTTGCCATTTCCTCCTCCAAGGATCTTTCCAACCCAGGGATTGAACCCTCATCTCCTGTGTCTTCTGCATTGGCAGGCAGATTCTTTACCACTGAGCTACCTGGGAAGTGACAGAATATTCATTATATCTCAGAATTATTATAACTCTCCTAGCACTTGTCATGTTCTTATGTCATAGACACTGGATTATGCAACTGATCCTGTCTTTCTGCTAGCATTAGCTGCTAGGAAGCTCCCCGTCAGATTTGTGAACCAAGTCAAGACATGCTATTTCTCTAGGTTCATTTCATTCTTTCCTGCTCCACTTTAAAATTGTTATATTTTATCTTTTTTATCCTATAAAATTTTGTATGTTGTTAAAAATCCTTTATGTACAAGAGCATTTTGTATAAAATAAACATACACATACCCACATGCATATGTACAGATCTAAAAGTACCACAGTTAAATTGTAAAAACAGTGGAGGTACTAAGGGTTTCATGTAGATATAATTGAAATTAGTGAAATTCCTGTCCCTGTTAAAAGTTATTTCTTATTAAAATTTATAAGTAATCCACTTTTCCTGTTTCACATTTTTATTGCGGAAATCCATTTTCCACTTGCCAGAAACCTGAATTTCTTTAGTCTTTATGGAAAAACCAAGCATTCTGATTTGTATGGAACAACTTCTCCATCTATTGGCATAATTTAATATTGCAAATACTATCTTGGAATGAAGCGCTCCCTTGCTATCCTATGGAAACTTCTCTGCCACTAAGAACCTCAAAAAAGCTTCCACTGTCAATAATTAAGTATATCTCCCTAGCTTTAAGCTCTCTGCTTTTAGGAGCTATTAAACTTGACATTGAATTCATGGCACTATCGCTGGGCTGAGAGCTTTCCTGGATCACAATCCCACCTCCTAAAGGAAGTCAAGCCAGATTTTCCAAAATAAAATATAAAGACATAAAGAAGTATCATGCATAGACTTCATCTAAACCAATATAGGATATGATCATTTAAAAAAAAATCATAGTTTAAAGGCCGAGTGAAATATGGGACATAACATTTCAATTCTCATTTGTTATAGTTTATAAGTGACAAAACACATGGGCATCCAAAAGGGCCAATCAGTTTTGTATCACAGACTAATACTAAAAAAATTTTTTTTTGTATTTATTTATTTTTTTACACGAACTCCCAAACATGAACCCCCCTCCCATCTCCCACCCCACATCATCCCTCCAGATCATCCCCATACACCAATACTCTCCCTGTTCCTCACCCATCAACAAATATCTACCTTTGAATAAGTCATTCCCTTCATTTGACAAAGCAACACCACTGTCTCATAAACAAAATATACTACCCTAAAAACGTTTTCAAGCGTAAGATGTTTTTAAAAATGCCTGTGATGTTGCAGTATCTCTATGACTATATATCTGCAGTGAATTTATTTATATATACAACCCAATTCTCTCACTTATACAAAGTGTGCAGATTTGAGCAAGTTGTTTTACCTCTGGAATCTTCTTCCCTCATGTAAAATAATACTAATTACCCTGTAGGACTATTTTGAAGATTAAATAAGATATCTTTTAAAATACCTAGCACATACTAAATATTCAATAAGTGGGAGATTATAGTAATAGTTGTAGTTGTTGTAGGAAGAAGAGAAGTTTTTCCCACAAGTCCTCTTAATCTTTCACAAATTGAATCTCTGACCTGAAGAAACAACTTAAGAGGAACTAAAATCAGAGAGGTTCATAAACAGCAAGAAATAGAGCCTTAATGAAAACTATGAAGGTTCAGACAGGAAGACATAAGTGGGTACAGAAGAGAAAACAAGAAGAATTAGAACAGAAATCAGTGAACTTGAAAACAGGAAATCAATAGAGAAAATAAACAAAACATAAAAATCAATAAAATTGATAAGCCGCTAGCCAGGGTAACTAAACAAAAAAGAGAGAAGACACAAATTACTAATATCAGAAATGGAAGAGGGCCATCACTATGGATCTCATGGACATCAAAGTGATAACAAAGGGAAACCGTCAACCTCTGTGCCCACAAATCTGATAATCTAGATGATATCAACCAAGTCCTTGAATGACACAATCTGCCAAAATTCACACAAAAAGAAGTAGGAAATCTGAAGAGGCCTTTAGCTATGAACAAAAGTAAATCAATGATTAGTAAACTTCTAAAAAAAAAAAAAGCATTAAGTTCAGATGGGTTCAATGGTGAATTCTGCTAAACATTTAAGAAAGAAATTGCCCACAGTCTCTTTCAGAAGTTAAAAGCAGAGGAAATACTTCCCAAGTCATTCTACAAAGCCAGCATTACCCTAAATCAAATCAGACAAAAACATTCAAGAAAACTATAGATCAATAACTCTCATGAACATAGATGAAAAAAATCCTTGACAAAATAATAGCAAATCAAACCCGACAGTGTATAAAAAGAATGTGGTACATCACAACCAAAAGGGACTTACCCCAGGTATGCACAAGTTATTTTATGGATACCCACAAACAGATTTTAAAGTTTATACAGAAAGGTAAAAGACTCAAAATAGCCAATTCGATATTAAAGGACTAACTACCTGACTTCAAGACTTACTATGAAGCTACAGTAATCAAGACTGTAATATCAATGAAAGAACTGTCGAAAAGATCAATGGAACAGAATATAGAGCCCAGAAATGGACCCACATAAATACAGCAACATTTGATCTCTGACAAAGGAGCAAAGCCAGCACAGTGGAGCAAAGACAGTCTTTTTGAACAAATGGTGCTGAAACAGCAGAATATCTGCATGCAAACAGACAAAAAATTGAAACACTACTTCCCACCCTCCACAAAAGTTAACTCAACATGGATCACAGACCTAAATGTAAAATCAAAACTATAAAATTAAAAGATAATGTAGGAGAAAATCTAGATAACCTGAGGTATGACAAAGACTGTTTAGATACACCACCAAAGCCCTGACCCACGGATAAAGGAACTCACTAACGTTAAAAAATTTTGCTTGGTAAAAGATAACGTCAAGAGAATGAGAAGACAAGCCACCAACTAGGAGAAAATATTTGCAAAACACACATCTGACAAAGGACTGTAATCCAAAGTATACAAAGAACATTTAAAACTCAACAATAGGAAAATGAACAATCTGATTTTAAATGGATCCCAAGTCATTCTACAAAGCCAGCATTACCCTAAATCAAATCAGACAAAAACATTCAAGAAAACTATAGATCAATAACTCTCATGAACATAGATGAAAAAAATCCTTGACAAAATAATAGCAAATCAAACCCGACAGTGTATAAAAAGAATGTGGTACATCACAACCAAAAGGGACTTACCCCAGGTATGCACAAGTTATTTTATGGATACCCACAAACAGATTTTAAAGTTTATACAGAAAGGTAAAAGACTCAAAATAGCCAATTCGATATTAAAGGACTAACTACCTGACTTCAAGACTTACTATGAAGCTACAGTAATCAAGACTGTAATATCAATGAAAGAACTGTCGAAAAGATCAATGGAACAGAATATAGAGCCCAGAAATGGACCCACATAAATACAGCAACATTTGATCTCTGACAAAGGAGCAAAGCCAGCACAGTGGAGCAAAGACAGTCTTTTTGAACAAATGGTGCTGAAACAGCAGGATATCTGCATGCAAACAGACAAAAAATTGAAACACTACTTCCCACCCTCCACAAAAGTTAACTCAACATGGATCACAGACCTAAATGTAAAATCAAAACTATAAAATTAAAAGATAATGTAGGAGAAAATCTAGATAACCTGAGGTATGACAAAGACTGTTTAGATACACCACCAAAGCCCTGACCCACGGATAAAGGAACTCACTAACGTTAAAAAATTTTGCTTGGTAAAAGATAACGTCAAGAGAATGAGAAGACAAGCCACCAACTAGGAGAAAATATTTGCAAAACACACATCTGACAAAGGACTGTAATCCAAAGTATACAAAGAACATTTAAAACTCAACAATAGGAAAATGAACAATCTGATTTTAAATGGACAAAAGACCTAAAGAGACACCTCGCCAAAGAAGATATACACATGGCAAGTAAACACGTGAAAAGATGCTCAGCATCATATGTCACCAGGGAACTGCAAATGTATACAACAAGGAGATACCACTTCATGCCTAAATTAACATGATTTAAATTCAGAACCCTGACATCAAATGCTGGAGAGGATGTGGAGCAACAGGAACTCATTCAGCATAGGCAGCAATGCAAAACGGTACAGCCACTTTGGAAGCCAACTGGCAATTTCTTACAAAGCTAATCATACTGTTATCACACAGTTCAGCAATTGCGCTTCTTGATATTTACCCAAATGAACTGACAACTAATGTCCACATAAAAACCTGCATGTGGATGTCTAAAGCAGCATGTTATTTTTAAGATTTATTGTTTTGCTTCTGGCTGTGCTGGGCCTTCATTTGCTGCACATGGGCTTTCTCTAGTTGTGGCAAGCAAGGTTTACTCAGTACTTACAGCTCATGGGTTCTAGACCACTGGCTCAATAATTGTGGCTCATGGGCTTATTTATCCCATGGCATGTGGGATCTTTCTGAACCAAGGATCAAACCCGTGTCCTTTGCTTTAGCAGGCAGATTCTTTACCACTGAACCACCAGGGAAGCCAAGCCCCCAAAGCAGATTCATAATTGCTAAAACTTATAGATAACCAAGTTGTCCTTCAATAGATGAATGATTAAATGAACTGTGGTATACCAGGTAACAGAATACTATCCAGCATTAAAAAGAATTAAGCTATCAAACTATGAAAAGACATGGAATAATCTTAAATGCAAGTTACTTAGTGAAAGAGTGAATATAAGGAGTACCTGAAAATGCTGTACTATCCATTCAATTTTTCTGTGGACCTAAAACGGCTCTTAAAAATAAAGTGTTCAAGTTCCTGTTAGTTTCTCTGACAAATAACAATCAATAAATCATAAAATATACTTTCATATTTCAAGGAAATAAAGAGTATGTGTCTGGTGGGGGGACCTCAATATTTTTCTTCTATGATTTGTGAGTTTAGTGTCATATCTAAGAAATCTATGCTTTTTTTTTTTTGGAAGGTTACTAATAACCCACATAAGTATTTTCTCCTATGTTGTTCTCTAGAACTTTTATAGTTTTAGATTTTAGATTTAAAGATATGATCTATTTGAGTAATTCTTGACTGTAATTTGAGGTATGGATTGAAAATAATTTTCTTACATATGAATATATAATTTTTCCTGCCTTCTTTCCATTGAATTGCATTTGCATCTTTGTTGAAAATCAACTGTCTTTTAATAAGACATATATATATATGTATATTTCCAGACTTTTTATTCTCTTGCATTGATCAATGTGTCTATTATTTCACCAATACTATACTATCTTAACTGAAACAGTTTTTAAATAAATCTTGAAATCATATATAGTGAATGTTTCAGATTGAGTCTTCTTTTTCAGAATTGTTACAGATACTCTATTTCATTTGTCTTTCCATAATAGGAAATTTTAAAATCAGTTTATCAGCTTCTACCAAAAGAATCCTGTTGGATTTGATTGGTGTTACATTGAATCTATAGTTCAAATTGGAAAGATATATACATTCAATACATATATTGTTCAAATTGGAAAGATATATACATTGATATATACATTGAATCTATAGTTCAAATAGGAAAATATCCTAATAATATTGAAGCTTTATATTCAAGAAAACTATATGACTCTGTTTAGTTCTTTGATTTTATTCATCAGTGTTTCTTAGTTTACAGCACACAGATTCCACATGTATTTTTTTGAGATTTATACCTATTATAACTTTTGTACTTTTGCAAATAGTACTGATCTTTAATTTTAATTTTCTACCATTTGTTGTTAATACATAAAATACAATTGAATTTTATATATTGACCTTGTATCTTAAAACCCTGCTACACCAACTTTTTAGTTCTAGTAATCCTTTTGTAAATTCTTTGGGATTTTCCTCATAGTTATTCATGTCACCTACAAATAGAATGGAGAAGAAAATGGCAACCCACTCCAGTAATCTTGCCTGGAAAATCCCATGGATGGAGGAGCCTGGTAAACTACAGTCCATGAGGTCACAAAGAGTCGGACACGACTGAGCGACTTCACTTTCACCTTCCACAAACAGAATGCAGTTCTTTCTTTCCAGGTTTTGTAAACTTTATCGTTTTCCTGGCTTATTTCACTAACTTGAATCTGGAACAAAACTGAATAGAAGTGATTTCAGCGGACATTCTTGCCCAGTCTTTGCTCTTACAGGGAAAGCAGTCAGTCTTTTGCCATTAGCATGACATTAGCTGTAAGCTTACTGTAGCTGCCCTTTATCAGGTTGAGGAAGTTTCCTTCTGTTCCTAGTTTCCCAAAGTTTTTGTTATGAGTGAATGCTGAATCTTTTCTCCATCTATTAAGATGGTTGTAGCTTTTCTTAATCCATTAATATAGTGAATTACAGTGGTTAATTTTCAAATGTTGACCTACTCCTGCTTTTTTAAGATAAATCTCTTTTTCATGGTATGCTATCCTATTTATCTAACACTCTTCCCTGGTGGCTCAGAGGTTAAAGCGTCTGCCTCCAATGCTGGAGACCCGGGTTCGATCCCTGGGTCGGGAAGATCCCCTGGAGAAGGAAATGGCAATCTACTCCAGTATTCTTGCCTGGAGAATCCCATGGATGGAGAAGCCTAGTAGGTTACAGTCCATGGGGTCGCAAAGAGTCGGACACGATTGAGCGACTTCATCATCATCATCATATCCTATTTATATGCTGATAAACTTGATTGGCTAATATTATGTTGAGGATTTGCCTGCTCTGGACATTTCATGCAAATGGAATCATACAGTATGTGTTCTTTTATGACTGATTGTCTTCATTTAGTGGGGCTTGCCAGGTGATGCCAGTGGTAAAGAACTCACCTGCCAATGCAGGAGATTTAAGAGACATGGGTTCAATCCCTGGGTCAGGAAGATCCCCTCAATGAGGAGGGCAAGGCAACCCACTCCAGTATTCTTGCCTGAAGAATCCCACGGACAGAGCCTGGCAGGTTACAGTCCCTGGGGTCACAAAATAGTCGGACACAACTTAGCAACAAACTAAACAACAAAAATATTCCGTTAAACGGGATATACTACTCTTTGTTTATGAATCCTTTAATTGATGGACATTTGAGTTGTTTCATAAATTATGTTTCCATAAACACTCATGTATACATGTTTATATGGACATATGTTTTCACGTCTCTTGGGTATATACCTATACGCAAGGAGAACTGTTGGGTCATATGAAAAGTATATATAACATTTTGAAAAACTTCCACTGTTTTCAAAATGGCTGCACTATTTTATATTTCCACGAGCAGTGTATAAAGGTTCCAATTTCTCCACATCCTGATCAATACTACTTATTTTCTATAATTTTTAATTGTATTTAGCCTTTAAAGGTTTGTTTAAAATACCATGTATTTCTATCACATAATCCATGTATTTCCAAGAGAATTTTTGTATGGCTTGTTTAATTATCACAAGGTCAATAAATTCATAAACTGTTAATTAAATAGTACAAAATTCAAATATAAATGTCTATAACCTGTGTTAAATCAATACAATTCTCCACTCCAAAATAGTTTTCTAAACTAATCTCAAAGGTGGGCACTTCCCTGGTGGTGCAGAATCTGCCTGCCAATGCAAGAGACATAAGTACAATCCCTGGTCCAGGAAGATCCCACATGCCACAGGGCGGCTAAGCCCATGTGCCACAACTACTGAGCCTGCACTCGAGAGCCTGCGAGCCACAATGACTGAGCCCATACCCTGCAGCTGCTGAAATCCGCACACCTGGAGCCTGTGTTCTGCAACAAGGGAAGCCACCACAATGAGAAACCTGCACATCGCAACAAAGAGTAGCCCCTGCTTCCCACAACCAGAAGCAGCCAAGCACAAAGACAAAGACCCGACACAGCCAAGAACTGGAACGGTCCTGGCAGCCTAGCTGGGAGGGAAGTGTGGGGGAGAGTGGCTACATGTGTCTGTATGGCTGAGTCCCTTTGCTGTTCACTTGAAACTACCACAACATTGCTTATTAACTGGCTATATCCCAGTACAAAATTAAAAACACTTTTTAAAAATAATCTCAAAGATCAGTGTGTCACTGAAGAACATGTTGCTGAAAAACTAGCCAGATCCAAATTCATATATATATATGTATGTGCTCAACCACTCAGTTGTGTCCGACTGTTTGCAACCTCATGGACTGTAGCCCATCAGGCTCCTCTATCCATGGGATCTTCCAGGCAAGAATATTGGAGTGGGCTGCCCTTTCCTACACTAATATATATATATACGTAAATTTTGACCAGAACTTTATTCTTAAATATTCCGTTAAACGGGATATACTACTCTTTGTTTATGAATCCTTTAATTGATGGACATTTGAGTTGTTTCATAAATTATGTTTCCATAAACACTCATGTATACATGTTTATATGGACATATGTTTTCACGTCTCTTGGGTATATACCTATACGCAAGGAGAACTGTTGGGTCATATGAAAAGTATATATAACATTTTGAAAAACTTCCACTGTTTTCAAAATGGCTGCACTATTTTATATTTCCACGAGCAGTGTATAAAGGTTCCAATTTCTCCACATCCTGATCAATACTACTTATTTTCTATAATTTTTAATTGTATTTAGCCTTTAAAGGTTTGTTTAAAATACCATGTATTTCTATCACATAATCCATGTATTTCCAAGAGAATTTTTGTATGGCTTGTTTAATTATCACAAGGTCAATAAATTCATAAACTGTTAATTAAATAGTACAAAATTCAAATATAAATGTCTATAACCTGTGTTAAATCAATACAATTCTCCACTCCAAAATAGTTTTCTAAACTAATCTCAAAGGTGGGCACTTCCCTGGTGGTGCAGAATCTGCCTGCCAATGCAAGAGACATAAGTACAATCCCTGGTCCAGGAAGATCCCACATGCCACAGGGCGGCTAAGCCCATGTGCCACAACTACTGAGCCTGCACTCGAGAGCCTGCGAGCCGCAATGACTGAGCCCATACCCTGCAGCTGCTGAAATCCGCACACCTGGAGCCTGTGTTCTGCAACAAGGGAAGCCACCACAATGAGAAACCTGCACATCGCAACAAAGAGTAGCCCCTGCTCCCCACAACCAGAAGCAGCCAAGCACAAAGACAAAGACCCGACACAGCCAAGAACTGGAACGGTCCTGGCAGCCTAGCTGGGAGGGAAGTGTGGGGGAGAGTGGCTACATGTGTCTGTATGGCTGAGTCCCTTTGCTGTTCACTTGAAACTACCACAACATTGCTTATCAACTGGCTATATCCCAATACAAAATTAAAAACACTTTTTAAAAATAATCTCAAAGATCAGTGTGTCACTGAAGAACATATTGCTGAAAAACTAGCCAGATCCAAATTCATCACTCAGTTGTGTCCGACTGTTTGCAGCCCCATGGACTGTAGCCCATCAGGCTCCTCTATCCACGGGATTTTCCAGGCAAGAATATTGGAGTGGGTTGCCCTTTCCTACACTAATATATATATATATGTAAATATTGACCAGAACTTTATTCCTCTGAAAAACTAGCCAGATCCAAATTCATATATATATATGTATGTGCTCAACCACTCAGTTGTGTCCGACTGTTTGCAACCTCATGGACTGTAGCCCATCAGGCTCCTCTATCCATGGGATCTTCCAGGCAAGAATATTGGAGTGGGCTGCCCTTTCCTACACTAATATATATATATACGTAAATTTTGACCAGAACTTTATTCTCCAACCTAATTAATATTTATACTTTTTTTTCCAATAGGCTAAACCATTTTTTCCAGCTGTATTAAAGTACAATTGACAAATACAAATTGTATATTTTGTTACACAATTTGATATATGTATATATTGAGAAATTATTACCACAATCAAGCTAATGATCACATCCAATAGCTCATATATTTGCTCTTTGTGTGTGTGTGGTGAAAATGCTTAAGATCTACTCTCTTAGCCAATAAAACTGTAAGACATTGATGAAAGAAACAGAAGAAGACACAAACTAATGGAAAGATTTCCCATGTTTATGAACTGGAAGAAGTAACATTGTTAAAATGACATACTACTGAAAGCAATCCAAAGATTCAATGCAATCCACACGAAAATTCCAATGGCATTTTTCACAGAAATGGAAAAAGCTATCCTAAAATTCATATGGAACCACAAAAGATTCCAAATATCAAAGCAAACGAGGAAGAACAATGTTCAAGGTATCACATCTTGTTCTTTCAAACTATATTACAAAGCTATAGTAATCAAAACAGTGTAGTTCTGGCTAATATTACACTTGAAAAACATCACACTTTTATCATTTTGCCCTCATCTCCTTAATAGCATAAAATGACTATCTTGATACTTTACACCTTCAAACCATCATGTCAATAATTATTTTTCCTCTCAAGATTTCTGATGCTGAAATGCATGGCCTCTGATTTCAACTATCATTTTGATCAAAGCTAAATCAGGAATATGTTGGTCTTATAATTTTATTTATAAATTAATATCCACAAAATAGAAATTTCTAACAAGGACAAACTACCAATTGATCCCATCAAATTTTTTAAAAATTAATATCCGGCATTATGAAAGATCCCAAAAGACAATTATTCTGCCTCAGAAGGTGGAAATTTAAACTAATACAAAGTTTCTGAAGAATAATTTGGAAACACAATTTAAAAGTTTTCAGAAAGTACAAATCCTTTGATCCAGCAATTCTTCTTCTAGGAATTTGTGCAAAGGAAATAATGAGAAATGTGGTCAAAATTTTATGCATAAAAATGTTCATCTTTATAATGAAAAAATAAGGAAATTTTTACATAGTTGAAAATGTGGACTGGTCAAAGGTTAAATAAAATACAACCTATTTGTGTGATGCAATATTATGCAGCAGAATGACAAAAACACAACAAATAAAAATACATATTGTGTGTTCCCCACTTACTGAGAGAAGACAGAGATCTATAGAACTAAACATTCTACCAGTGATAAGTCATTCATGTCATTCATGGGTAGAAGAATTGTGGGCAGTTTTTAATGGAGTGTGTGTGTGTGTATGTGTGTGTGTGTGTGTGTGCACACATGAATGAGCACATGGATGTATTTTTTTAAGATTTTTGCAATGAATGTGTCTTAGTTTCACAGTGATAATGAAAGTGATATACAGAAGTGTTTTAAATTTCACCTCTGTTTAAAGCCAGCTTTTTTTTAATTTTACTGCACAGCCATAAGTGTCTCCTTCATGAATACATCATTTTGCTTTCTCCAAAAGCTGCAAAAAGTGACTTAGATAATGAAAAGCTTATTTGTAGTAATAATATATCAGTTCCACTTAGGCAACCAGCTCACAGAACTTTTCCCTATGGCAAAACAAAAATGTCATACACAGAGGCATTACAATGTTTATGCTAACTCTGGCATTTTACACACTTGAACTCATTATTATTCTCATTAATTGTGTGATTGTTAATAGCACTGCTATTTACATGATGACTTAACCTTTGCAGATTTCAATCAAAGGTTTCAAAACTTATGGAGAATGTGTCTAGAATGTAAGAGGATGTATCTCTGAGTGATTTTCCCCCGCAGGAAGCATACTTTGATCCTCAACATACTTAAAAGACTGGGATACCTAGCTAGAGAGGTAAGGAAACAATTATTTTATCAGTAAAGGTATAGAAATTAAAGATGATTAATTGGCTTTCTATATGTAATGTCAAAATATGTATCAATGAAAACAGACAAGGGTGTTTTGTAGTATTCCCTTTTATGTAGGTGATCTTAAAATAAGTGTGTTAATCAATCCTCTTTGCATTAATCAAAGAGTCATGTCCTACTCTTTGCAACCCCATGGACTGTAGTCCACTCGGCTCTTCTGTCCATGGAATTCTCCAGGCAAGAGTACTGGATTGGGTAGCTATTCCCTTCTCCAGGGGATCTTCCCAACCCAGGGATCAAACCCAAGTCTCCTGCATTGTGAGCGGATTCTTTCCCAGCTGAGGTACCAGGGAAGCCCAATCTTAAAATAAAGCAAGGAGTAAAAACTTTTTTTAAACAAAGATTCTTGTTTTATAGCAAAAGCTGTTCTAGGCTTAAATCTGAGCAGGATAAACTGTAAATTTCCAAGGGGAAAAAATACAAAAGATTCTATTGTTCACTTTTGCCAGCTGATAGTTCAAGCTATCTTGAGCAGTCATTTTATCCTTGGTCACAGAATTGTCCATTAGTCTGTGTCAGCTGCATTTCTGTATAGCTGTGTATTGTTTTACAAGCATTGTTAAAGTCATTATATATAATAAGCACAAAAGCAGTAAGAACTATTATATCTTCCATGTTTTTCTATACTTTACAACAATTTATAAGGTAGATAATAGCCTGTTGTTTAAAAAAATCATTTGATGGCAAAAATCTGCAAGTCTGACAAAATATTCTGTTGCTAAGGTCCTCTCTGTTTCCTAGGGGCATCCTGTCTGTTTCCTAGGGGGTGTTCTGTCTGTTTCCTGGGGTGCGTCCTGTTTCCTGGGGGGCATCCTGTCTGTTTCCTGGGGTGCGTCCTGTTTCCTGGGGGGCGTCCTGTCTGTTTCCTGGGGGCATCCTGTCTGTTTCCTGGGTGCATCCTGTCTGTTTCCTGGGGTGCCTCTTGTCTGTTTCCTGGGGTGTGTCCTGTCTGTTTCCTGGAGGCATCCTGTCTGTTTCCTGGGGTGCATCCTGTTTCCTGGGGGGCGTCCTGTCTGTTTCCTGGGGTGCGTCCTGTTTCCTGGGGGGCGTCCTGTCTGTTTCCTGGGGTGCGTCCTGTTTCCTGGGGGGCGTCCTGTCTGTTTCCTGGGGGGCGTCCTGTCTGTTTCCTGGGGGGCATCCTGTCTGTTTCCTGGGGTGCATCCTGTCTGTTTCCTGGGGTGCATCCTGTCTGTTTCCTGGGGTGTGTCCTGTCTGTTTCCTGGGGGCATCCTGTCTGTTTCCTGGGGGCATCCTGTTTCCTCGGTGCATCCTGTCTGTTTCCTGGGTGCATCCTGTCTGTTTCCTGGGGTGCCTCTTGTCTGTTTCCTGGGGTGCGTCCTGTTTCCGGGGAGCATCCTGTCTGTTTGCAGTTCCCAGGAATCGGCCCTGCAGTGCTTTCACTCTGCAGTGGCAGTACATTCACAGAAAGTGACAGTGAAATTGTTGGTTGCTCAGTTGTGTCCATGGACTGCAGTTCTTCAGGCTCCTCTGTCCATGGAGTTCTTCAGGCAAGAGTACTGGAATGAGTAGCCATTCCTCTCTCCAGGGGATCTTCCTGTCCCAGGGATCGAACCCATGTCTCCCACATTGCAGACATATTCTTTGCCCTCTGAGCCACCAGGGAAGTCACCAGATAAACCTTCGCAGAGCAGCAAATTCAGTTTTCCCCGAATTTGCAAACCTCTGTCTCCCCATAGAGACATCAAAATCAACTGGCCCTCTCCGCCTTCAAGTCGGGGTCCTGGGCCCACAAGGCTCCCTGTTTCAAACTCAGAACCACCCACCAGTCCAACAGTATCATCTGCTCAGAGGTCTGAGGTGCAGCTCCAAAGGACTTCTCCTCTAAGTGACCTCAGCCAAGGGCTGGGAGCAGCTGCCTACAATTGCTGCTTTTTTGTCTTTTTACATTCAACTATTAATAACTATGCCAAAGCCTTTGACTGTGTGGATCACAATAAACTGTGGAAATTTCTGAAAGAGATGGGAATACCAGACCACCTGACCTGCCTCTTGAGAAACCTATATGCAGGTCAGGAAGCAACAGTTAGAACTGGACATGGAACAACAGACTGGCTCCAAATAGGAAAAGGAGTACATCAAGGCTGTATATCGTCACCCTGTTTATCTAACTTCTGTGCAGACTACATCATGAGAAACGCTGGGCTGGAAAAANTTGGGGCTGGTGTATGGGGATGATCCAGAGGGATGATGGGAGGTGGGAGGAGGGAGGGGGGTTCATGTTTGGGAGTTCGTGTACACCCGTGGCAGATTCATGTCAATTATGCCAAAACCAGTAGAGTATGGTAAAGTAAAATAAAATAAAATAAAATAAAAGATCCCTTGGGCTGGAAGAAGCACAAGCTGGAATCAAGATTGCTGGGAGATGTATCAATAACCTCAGATATGCAGATGACACCACCCTTATGGCAGAAAGTGAAGAGGAACTAAAAAGCCTCTTGATGAAAGTGAAAGAGGAGAGTGAAAAAATTGGCTTAAAGCTCAACATTCAGAAAACTAAGATCATGGCATCTGGTCCCATCACTTCATGGGAAATAGATGGGGAAACAGTGGAAACAGTGTCAGACTTTATTTGGGGGGGCTCCAAAATCACTGCAGATGGTGATTGCAGCCATGAAATTAAAGGACGTTTACTTCTTAGAAGTTATGACCAACCTAGACAGCATATTAAAAAGCAGACACATTATTTTTCCAACAAAGGTTCGTCTAGTCAAGGCTATGGTTTTTCCAGTGGTCATGTATGGATATGAGAGTTGGACTGTGAAGAAAGCTCAGCGCTGAAGAATTGATGCTTTTGAACTGTGGTGTTGGAGATGGCTCTTGAGAGTCCCTTGGACAGCAAGGAGATTCAACCACTCCACCCTAAAGGAGATCAGTCCTGGGTGTTCACTGGAAGGACTCATGCTAAAACTGAAACTCCAATACTTTGGTCACCTCGTGTGAAGTGTTGACTCACTGGAAAAAACTCTGATGCTGGGAGGGATTGGGGGCAGGAGGAGAAGGGGATGACAGAGGATGAGATGGCTGGATGGCATCACGGACTCGATGAACATGAGTCTGAGTGAACTCTGGGAGTTGGTGATGGACAGGGAGGCCTGGCGTGCTGTGATTCATGGGGTCGCAAAGAGTCGGACACAACTGAGCAACTGAACTTAACTGAACTGAACTGAGTCAACACATGATAATAAGCATTTTTGACACATGCACATAAAACATTTTCAAAGATAGATGATGTTCTGGGCCGTAAAGGAATCATTTAAAGATTAACAAGAACTGAAATAATACAATGTCTATTTTCTGATGATGAAAGCATTGAATTAGAATTCAATAATAGAAGTTATATGCTGCTGCTGCTTCTCCTGCTGTGTCGCTTCAGCCGTGTCCGACTCTTTGCAACCCCATGGACTGCAGCCTACCACGCTTCTCCGTCCATGGGATTTTCCAGGCAAGAGTACTGGAGTGGGTTGCCATTTCCTTCTCTACGAAGTTATATGAAAGATCCCTAAACATTTAGAAATTAACATACTTCTAAAAGACATATGACTGTATAGGCAAATTATAAAGAAAATTAGAAAATATTTTAAATGAAGTAAAATGCTGTGAGTCAAAATTTGTGGGATGCACAGAGTAGTATTTAGTAAGAAACATAACATTAAATGGCTAGATTATGAAAGAAAAAAGTTCTGAAATTAATTATTTACATACCACACTAACAAAATAGAAGGAAAAAAGTAATCAGAAAGAATAAGATTATACAGATAATATAAGAATCAATCAAATTGCAAGAGAAAAACAGTAAAGAAAAATCAAAGAAAACATTTCTGATTCTTTGAAAAGATTAATTAGACAAACTAGTATAACATTATTAAAAGACAAAATAATCAACATCAAGATTGAAAGATTAGAACACAACCAATCCTAATAATATTAAAAGAATAACTTTATGGAATTATTATGAAGAACTTTATGTCCATGCATTTGACAACTTAGATTAAATGGACAAATTCCTTCAAAGGCACTAACAAAGCTCACCTGAGAATAGTTAGGTAACTGCTGCTGCTGAGTCACTTCAGTCATGTCCAACTCTGTGCAACCCCATAGACGGCAGCCGACCAGGCTCCTCCATCCATGGGATTTTCCAGGCACTGTCTCTTATACACATCGAGATGTGTATAAGAGACGGTACTGCTGCTGCTAAGTCACTTCAGTTGTGTCCAACTCTGTGCAACCCCATAGACGGCAGCCGACCAGGATCCTCCATCCATGGGATTTTCCAGGCAAGAGTACTCGAGTGGGGTGCCATTGCCTTCTCCGAAATATATCAATAAAAGTAACTGCTGCTACTGTTAAGTCGCTTCAGTCGTGTCCAACTCTGTGCAACCCCATAGACAGCAGCCCACCAGGCTCCCCCGTCCTTGAGATTCTCCAGGCAAGAACACTGAAGTGGGTAGCCATTTCCTTCTCCAATGCATGAAAGTGAAAATGAAGTCCCTCAGTCATGTCCACTTGCAGTTAAAAAGTTTCTAGTTTCTAGCAAGTTTAACATTTTTCCAACATAGAAAATTCTCTTCTGGTCACTTTTTTCTCCAGCTCACTTTCCCTTCCTTGAATATGGTAAATACAGTCCCTTCTGTGACCTTTGCTTTTTTGCTTGAAATACCTTTTCCCCCAATACTTGTTTCACTAATATCTTCATCTCCTCTAGTCTTTGCTCAAATTATTGTGTTGGCTCAAGAAAGCTTATTTAATATTGTCTCTTTATTTCTCTCTCAGCTCCCAGTTCCTTTTATTATCTTTTTTTTTTTCCCATAGAACTTATCATTTTCTTATATACTACAAAAATACATGTTAAATGTCTCCTTTCCTTATCATCTCTCTCCCTCAGGGTAAAGTAGGATGGGAGACGGTAGGTATCAGCATGTCCTTTATTGATACACTACCCCGAGAACCTCAGTGGTGCCTGGAACCGGAGCCTAAATATTTGTTGAATGGATGGATGAATTTCACTTTATACATTCCATTGTTGTACCTGTAATTTCATAATACAATTATTGAGTTATTTTGTGTTTCCTACTAGACAAAGGCCCCCTTGAGAAGATTATATGAATTCACAGTGTCTAGTACTTATTAGATTAGATTTTATTAAATTAGATATTATTTTTTGAATGAATGAGTGAGGAGAGCGAGTGAAACCGATTCTCTGATCTCCACTGGCTCTCATATGCACAACGTACATCCTGCTTTAAGTTAAAACTTAAATGATCATTGTTAGAATTTGTACAATTACTTAGAATTGAAAACAGATTATTTCATCCAGTCAGTTTGTCTGCCTGCCTTTGATCCACTTCTAAAAACATCTGTGATAAATTAGTATGAGTTTACTCCATAGAAATTACTTCCATTTATTCCAATGCTTCCTGACATTTCAGTGGTATACAGATTTTATCAGTTTGTCAGACATATAAAATATAGCTAAGATACATATGAAGAAAATGTGCTTTAAATGAAGGAAATGGGAATACTATACCACCTGACCTGCCTTTTGAGAAACCTATATGCAGGTCAGGAAGCAACAGTTAGAACTGGACATGGAACAACAGACTGGTTCCAAATAGGAAAAGGAGTATGTCAAGGCTGTATATTGTCACCCTGCTTATTTAACTTATATGCAGAGTACATCATGAGAAATGCTGGGCTGGAGGAAGCACAAGCTGGAATCAAGCTTGCCGGGAGAAATATCAATAACCTCAGATATGCAGATGACACCATTCTTATGACAGAAAGTGAAGAAGAACTAAAGAGCCTCTTGATAAAAGTGAAAGAGGAGAGTGAAAAGGTTGGCTTAAAGCTCAGCATTCAGAAAACTAAGATCATGGCATCCAGTCCCATCACTTCATGGAAAATAGATGGGGAAACTGTGGAAAGAGTGGCTGACTTTATTTTTCGGGGCTCCTAAATCACTGCAGATAGTGATTGAAGCCATGAAATTAAAAGACACTTACTCCTTGGAAGGAAAGTTATGACCAACTTAGAAAGCATATTAAAAAGTAGAGACATTGCTTTGCCAACAAAGGTCTATCTAGTCAAGGCTATGGTTTTTCCAGTAGTCACGTATGGATGTGAGAGTTAGACTATAAAGAAAGCTGAGTGCCAAAGAATTGATGCTATTGGAGAAGACTCTTGAGTGTCCTTGGACTGCAAGGAGACCCAACCTTTCCAATCCTAAAAGAGATCAGTCCTGAGTGTTCATTGGAAGGATTGATGTTGAAGCTGAAACTTCAATTCTTTAGCCACCTGATTTGAAGAGCTGACTCATTTGAAACAACCCTCATGCTGGTAAAGATTGAGGGCAGGAGGAGAAGGGGACAACAGAAGATGAGATGGTTGGATGGCATCACCAGCTCAATGGGCATGAGTTTGGGTGGACTCAGGGAGTTGGTGATGGACAGGGAGGCCTGATGTGCTGTGGTTCATGGGGTTCCAAAGAGTCAGACACAACTGAGCAACTGAACTGAACTGAACTGAAATGTACCTATACAATTTAATGGACTTGATAGTTTTCAGTTCTCCATATCTAATTTCTAAATATGCATGGGCTGGTTGAACACATACCATTTCAGAGAAAACTGGTCAAGTTCTTGCTATAGTCCTTTCTACAGCTCATCTTCACCAGATCACTAAAGGATTTCAAGTTATCCTTACTGGCACAGAAAGGAATGACCTCTCTGAATGTTTTCAGGGTAAAATAGTAAAATGTTGCATAGATCTAAGCCTGGAGGCACACACATGGTATTTTGATATCAGTTAATATTTTATTATAACTTCCTTCTGAAAGACTAATTGTGGAAACAAGGCAATTTATTTTATTTGCATACTTTGCTCATGTTTTTTTTTTTAATTTTTCTTTTTTTTTTAAATTTTTTTATTTTTATTTATTTATTTATTTTTTTTTTTTTACACGAACTCCCAAACATGAACCCCCCTCCCACCTCCCACCCCACATCATCCCTCCAGATCATCCCCATACACCAGCCCCAAGCATCCTGCATCCTGCATTGAGTTCAACACAGTCATAGTGCAGCATAAGACACTTAGCAAAATTACAATGAAGATATTATGTTATGACTAATGCTATTCATGGAATTGTGGAAATACATGCTCATTCAAATACACTTATGTTTGCAATGATGCTCTTACATTTAAGTCATTGTTATCACTTAGAGTCATGAGACTAAGAACTAAACATTTCAAATTATAAAATACTTTAGATCACACTAGAGTTAATCACATTTGATGGCACATTAGCTTGGTCTTGTGCAAAGCATGTGAAATAAAAATATCAGTGGTGTTACATTTTAAGTTTTTATTTTTTGCCAGTTCTTATTACTTTGATTATAACAGTAAAAGATAATAATAATTTTATACATTTCAAATAATAAATATACAGATATCATAATTTTGGCTACAACAAATTTTTGCTTAAATTTATTTAGTATTTTAAGATTTGATAAGCCTCATTCCTTTCATCTCAGTTGTGGGATTTTACTAAAATCTGTAAGCCTGTAAAATATAGCTGTTCTTTTTTCTACTCCATGTTTTGGTCATCTTTAAATCTACTTCAAGTCATCAAAGTGATGCATTGTTAGAATGAAATCTGAATTTATGGTGCAGTGTTATTTTTAAACTGAAAGAAACAAATTTTCCATTATCATTTTATAAAAGACCTGATAACTGTGATACATGTTACCCAGCATACAACTGGAATTGTATAAAAATAATACAAATGAAATTGGCTATATTGCTTGCAATTATTTCAAAATTTTCTCAAAAGTTAAAATATAAACAGAACACTCTAATTTTAACACACACACAAATGGTGTGCTAATGCTACAATTCATGTATGAAATCCAGGTACATTTGTGGATGGCTTATGACCTACTGCATTGTGAAAAACAGATAATATCTAGCTATATACAATCATTTCTGATTAGCTACATATTTGATAGGAAAGCGGTCACAAATGGAAAACAAGTGGAGACTTCAGCTGATATCTGGATTACAGGTTTTGTTTTGTTTGTCTGAGTGTTTCGTATTATGCCTGCTTCTTCTAAATTTTAAGCTTTTTGAAGGCAGGAACTGTGATTCTCAATATTGTTCTCAATATTATGTTCCATATCTTTTACTGTTTTCAGCCAAAGGTGAAGATTTAAGACCAGCTGAAGAACAGTAGGTACAGAAGATAATGGAGGTAATTTATAGACATTAGAGCTACCAAGAGATAGTACCTACTTGAGTTTTTCTAGTATGTATACATTTGTGTTAGGAGTATTACAGAGGAAAATACTGAATTGACAGAGCTGGATTCGTATGTTTCCCAATCCCAGCTGTGTAAGAAATGTCTAAGACTTATGTAATGAAATGTGTAAAGAATGGAAATATTTTTCTCCTCTGGATCCCTGGATAAAGGAGAGGAAGTCTCAGCAAGTGAGGTATGATGAACCTTAATAGAAGGAGAGAGACATTTGTGCCAAAAAAAGGAAAACCACTAGAATTAGAGGGAAGGAGTGTAAGACATGACTGATCCTAGGGTGATAAGTCTTTGGGGGAAAAGTCTACAGAGAACCTGAGTCACCCACCAGCTCCCAAACTCCAACTGTAACAGAAATCATCTTTAAAGGTGAGATAATAATATGTAATAGAAACTATTTTTTAAAGTCATCGACTTGTTTTGTCATTTTATCCTACCTGAAAAAAAAAGAAAAATCAGCTTTGGCAAAAAGCTGAGGTCCTCAAGCTGAAAATTGATAGGAAATGCCCTTGATGATTTTTTTATTTCTCAATTCTGGTCTCTAGTCTTAAAATCATCAAAGATACACGGTGTGATCTTACTTTTAGAAGTATTTTTAGTAGAGAGGTCTTGATCTTAAAGGTGAAACAGAAACGTCGCTTCTCTAAGTTCTGTTTCTTAGCATCTTCCTGCACTGTCCAGTCCTGCTGCTTCTCTTTCCAAGGATCCATCTCTCAGGACTTCATTATATGGGCTGTTTGACTACCCCTCCCCGTCCTTGCCTGCTAAGGCACCTGAGGCGTGTCGGGCACAGCTCTTTACATGCTCTCTTTTGAAACTGCCGAAGTCACACCTTTGACACCATCATCTCAGATGTCCCTGCTGTACTCTTTCTGACAGTGCTACCTACANTTTTTTTTTTACACGAACTCCCAAACATGAACCCCCCTCCCACCTCCCACCCCACATCATCCCTCCAGATCATCCCCATACACCAGCCCCAAGCATCCTGCATCCTGCATTGAGTTCAACACAGTCATAGTGCAGCATAAGACACTTAGCAAAATTACAATGAAGATATTATGTTATGACTAATGCTATTCATGGAATTGTGGAAATACATGCTCATTCAAATACACTTATGTTTGCAATGATGCTCTTACATTTAAGTCATTGTTATCACTTAGAGTCATGAGACTAAGAACTAAACATTTCAAATTATAAAATACTTTAGATCACACTAGAGTTAATCACATTTGATGGCACATTAGCTTGGTCTTGTGCAAAGCATGTGAAATAAAAATATCAGTGGTGTTACATTTTAAGTTTTTATTTTTTGCCAGTTCTTATTACTTTGATTATAACAGTAAAAGATAATAATAATTTTATACATTTCAAATAATAAATATACAGATATCATAATTTTGGCTACAACAAATTTTTGCTTAAATTTATTTAGTATTTTAAGATTTGATAAGCCTCATTCCTTTCATCTCAGTTGTGGGATTTTACTAAAATCTGTAAGCCTGTAAAATATAGCTGTTCTTTTTTCTACTCCATGTTTTGGTCATCTTTAAATCTACTTCAAGTCATCAAAGTGATGCATTGTTAGAATGAAATCTGAATTTATGGTGCAGTGTTATTTTTAAACTGAAAGAAACAAATTTTCCATTATCATTTTATAAAAGACCTGATAACTGTGATACATGTTACCCAGCATACAACTGGAATTGTATAAAAATAATACAAATGAAATTGGCTATATTGCTTGCAATTATTTCAAAATTTTCTCAAAAGTTAAAATATAAACAGAACACTCTAATTTTAACACACACACAAATGGTGTGCTAATGCTACAATTCATGTATGAAATCCAGGTACATTTGTGGATGGCTTATGACCTACTGCATTGTGAAAAACAGATAATATCTAGCTATATACAATCATTTCTGATTAGCTACATATTTGATAGGAAAGTGGTCACAAATGGAAAACAAGTGGAGACTTCAGCTGATATCTGGATTACAGGTTTTGTTTTGTTTGTCTGAGTGTTTCGTATTATGCCTGCTTCTTCTAAATTTTAAGCTTTTTGAAGGCAGGAACTGTGATTCTCAATATTGTTCTCAATATTATGTTCCATATCTTTTACTGTTTTCAGCCAAAGGTGAAGATTTAAGACCAGCTGAAGAACAGTAGGTACAGAAGATAATGGAGGTAATTTATAGACATTAGAGCTACCAAGAGATAGTACCTACTTGAGTTTTTCTAGTATGTATACATTTGTGTTAGGAGTATTACAGAGGAAAATACTGAATTGACAGAGCTGGATTCGTATGTTTCCCAATCCCAGCTGTGTAAGAAATGTCTAAGACTTATGTAATGAAATGTGTAAAGAATGGAAATATTTTTCTCCTCTGGATCCCTGGATAAAGGAGAGGAAGTCTCAGCAAGTGAGGTATGATGAACCTTAATAGAAGGAGAGAGACATTTGTGCCAAAAAAAGGAAAACCACTAGAATTAGAGGGAAGGAGTGTAAGACATGACTGATCCTAGGGTGATAAGTCTTTGGGGGAAAAGTCTACAGAGAACCTGAGTCACCCACCAGCTCCCAAACTCCAACTGTAACAGAAATCATCTTTAAAGGTGAGATAATAATATGTAATAGAAACTATTTTTTAAAGTCATCGACTTGTTTTGTCATTTTATCCTACCTGAAAAAAAAAGAAAAATCAGCTTTGGCAAAAAGCTGAGGTCCTCAAGCTGAAAATTGATAGGAAATGCCCTTGATGATTTTTTTATTTCTCAATTCTGGTCTCTAGTCTTAAAATCATCAAAGATACACGGTGTGATCTTACTTTTAGAAGTATTTTTAGTAGAGAGGTCTTGATCTTAAAGGTGAAACAGAAACGTCGCTTCTCTAAGTTCTGTTTCTTAGCATCTTCCTGCACTGTCCAGTCCTGCTGCTTCTCTTTCCAAGGATCCATCTCTCAGGACTTCATTATATGGGCTGTTTGACTACCCCTCCCCGTCCTTGCCTGCTAAGGCACCTGAGGCGTGTCGGGCACAGCTCTTTACATGCTCTCTTTTGAAACTGCCGAAGTCACACCTTTGACACCATCATCTCAGATGTCCCTGCTGTACTCTTTCTGACAGTGCTACCTACACTTTCATCACATTCAACTTCTTTCTCTCAAGCTCCAAACCCTGTGCCTCTCTCTTGTTTCCCATCCTTGACTCATTCCTCTTCCTGGCATTTCAGAATGCACACGTGGCCTTCCCAACTCTAGGTGGTATTGACACAGGATGCAAATGTGGAGAGTCTAGTCATCATGTATAAATGCATTTTTTTGTCTGATTTCTGACTTTCCCTAATCCATTTTAATAGAAAATTGTGCAGATAATATGGAACTTGATTTTCTTTAGTATCTGCAAAGATATCAAAATGCTTTTGAAGTTACTCAATACCTCTTAGAAAAACTATATTTTTTAGTCTAAGGATTTGGAAGTAAAGCATTTCTAGTTAACAAATATTAATATATCTGTTTTTATTACACATGCCTACACATGTGTATATGCATATACAATATGTGTCAATATACTAGAACACATACGTATATATAGAAGGCTTCATAGTTAAAATTTTATAATATATGCTTTTATGAAACATTTTTGAAAGACACTCAGAGATGTGGTTGTGTAGCATTTTTTTAATTAATTTATTTACTTTGATTGGAGGCTAATTAAATATTGTGGTGGTTTTTGCCATACATTGACATGAATCAGCCACGGGTGTATATATGTCCCCCATCTCGAACCCCCCTACACCTCCCTCCCCATTCCCTCCCTCTGGGTCATCCCAGTGTGGTGGCTTTGCATGCCCTGTTTCATGCATCAAACTTAAACTGGCGATCTATTTCACATATGATAATATACATGTTTCATTTCTGTTCTCTCAAATCATCTCACCCTCACCTTCTCCCACAGAGTCAAAAAGTCTGCTCTTTATATCTGTGCCTCTTTTGCTGTCTTACACATAGGGTCATCGTTACCATCTTTCTAAATTCCATATATATGCATTAATATACTATATTGGTATTTTTCTTTCTGATTTATTTCACTCTGTATAATAGGTTCCAGTTTCACCCACCTCATTAGAACTGATTCAAATGCTGAGTTGTGTGGCATTTTAATCAATCATCCAAAAGCAGAATTGCAAACAGGTTAATGAATTTGCCACTACTCAAGATACAGAAATTTGTACATTAATGACAGTATAATTTGCAACTTTTATAAATTAAAATGAGACCAGAAATGAATTGAAACTTTGTTACTTAATAAATTTCATTCAAATTATGATAATTTATGTAAATAAAATAATATATAATTTGAGACTTTTTTAAACTTATGTAAAATGTTCACTAAATATTATTCAATTTAATTTCAAGACAATTGAAAGCAGTGGGTAACATTGATTATATTTATAATTGAATATATTTTACTGTAATTCACATGGATAAAACTAACAGCATTTATAATTTTGAAAATAAAATATAAGTATGACTATTATTTTATATTAATCCTTTTTATAATACAAATATAAATCTGGGTAATACACACCTAAACAGTCCAAGTAGTACCTAAATTTCAATACATAAAATATAGTAACTTGTGCTTTTGTATAACTTAAATAATACTCAGTGTATTCATAAATGTTTGATGTCCAAATATGGCTTTATGATTTCTCATTTATTTAAAATATGAAAGTATATGTTTGTTGCTGTGCATAAAAATATGAGTATTATTAATGCATGCATGCGAAGTTGCTTCAGTCATGTCTGACTTTTTGTGACTCCATAGACTGTAGCCTGCTGGCTCCTCAGTCCATGGGATTTCCCAGATAAGATTACTCGAACAGGTTGCCATTCCCTTCTCCAGGGGGTCTTCCTGACCCAGGGAGTGAACCCAAGTCTCTTATGTCTCCTGCAGTGGCAAGCAGGCTTTTTACCACTAGCACCACCTGGGAAGCACCAATACTAATAGTAAGAGCAAGTTAATAAATTGGATTCCAATATGTGCACAGTTGTGATTAGAACATTGAATGCATTTTATCTGTATTCTGTGTATATAACGGAGCAAACTTCTGCTGTAAGTTCAAGTGTTTTTCCATACACATAAAAAATCTTTACTTGAACTTTAACCATTGATTGATGATTGTTGATTTTGAAAACTGGAAAATTTAGTTAAAGACAAGAATAGTATGGGATTGCCTGGAGAATCCCATGGACAGAGGAGACCAGAAGGCTACAGTCCATGGGTTGCAGAATCAGATATAACTGAAGCAACTTTGCACACTCATGCATGCATATAATATACATATTATATACATTCTATATATAATAGCATGGCAGATCTTGTATTATGGACTAATGTATGTTTATTTTAAATGATGTTCTACTGTCCAGTGGGATACTGGGCAGGTAGTTTAACTCACAGCCTAGGAGAGAGAGGACACATAACTCTGTCTTGAGCTGTGTCCCCTGTGACAACTCAACACAATCAGTCTGAGGCCAAATGAGCATCAGGCTGTCAGCGTAGCTCCATGTTTCACTTCTGCAGCCACCTTTCTTCTTTTTTTTTTTTATTTTTTTAAATTGTTTTTATATATTTATTTATTTATTTTACACGAACTCCCAAACATGAACCCCCCTCCCACCTCCAACCCCACATCACCCTCCAGATCATCCCCATACACCAGCCCCAAGCATCCTGCATCCTGCATTGAACATAGACTGGCAATTCATTTCTTACATGATAGTATACATATTTCAATGCTATTCTCCCAAATCATCCCTCCCTCTCCCTCTCCCTCTCCTTCTCCCTCAGAGTCCATATTAAAGAATCCGCCTGCAATGCAGGAGACCTGGGTTCGATCCCAGGGCTGGGAAGATCCCCTGTAGAAGGAAATGGCAACCCACTCCAGTATTCTTGCCTGGAGAAGCCCATGGACAGAGGAGCCTGGCAGATTACAGTCCACAGGGTTGCAAAGAGTTGGGCACGATTCAGCGACTAAACCACAACAACCACTGACAGACACAACAACCTGGATGAACCTCTAGAGAATTATGCTGAGTAAAAAAAAAAAGCCAGTCTTATATATTATTATATTTATATAATATTCTTGAAAGGTCAAAATTATAGAGATGGAGAACAGATTATTGGTTGCCAGAGGTTAAAGATGGAGGATAAGGTGGGGGAAGAGGGCATAGAACTTCCTTGTATATTGCTTTGCAATTTCCTATGGCTCTAGAATTATTTTAAAATAGAAAAAAACCTTAAAACTATCTTCCTATATCAACAGAGCCCTGGGAAGCAAGAGCATTCAAAAACCACATTCACAGTTGTAGGGCTGATCAGTGTTTGAGTCTCAGCTCTAATTTGTGGTAATTCTAGGCACCCTGCCCTGTAAACTACATTCTTTTCCATTTCTACCTTTTGTATTTACTATTCCACTCAGTATTTCACTTTTGTTTTCAAGACATAACTACATAAACAGGAGTGTTAGTATTTCATTTCTGAGATAGTTTTAAATATAAGATGTATAATATGCAAAAGAATCTAACCACTGTTATGAATAGAAAAGATGAGGAAGAAAAGCTTTCTTAGGTGATGCTTTGTGACAAAGATTTTCCTCAACCAAACTTTAGTCAGGCTCCTCTGAGCCCTCCTCTTGACTAAGCCTGAACCTTGACCTCTGTCCTGGCTGGGCCTGTACATTACAAGTGTTAGCAAGGATCTTGTGCTAAGTCCATGTAGAGTTAACCCCCACCCTTGAGACCAGATCACCATGGCCTGTCTTCAGTAAGAATCCTGTTAAGTTGGTTTAGCAGGAATCCCCCTAGCCTTGATGTCCCCTCTTAGTCACGTTTCCATCCACTGATCCCTCTGCTCTGCTCATTGGCTATGAATTCCCAGTTGTCTCTGCTATTGTCAGAGTTGAATTCCAAATTCCCTCCCCTACAGCTATGGCAGTATTCCTAAATAAAGTCGTCCTTACTGTTTTAACAAATGTCAGAGTAATTTTCTTTAACCTATGAAAACTAATGATGATTGATTACGTTCATCAATGAGATTTGGTATTATTTTAGCATATTAGGAGAGTTGGTCCTACAATGGAATATTTTTCAGCAACAAATGAGTTTTCTCACACTTTACAGGGATGTTTTTATATATGTATGCACACACAGATGTAGATACTTGCCTGAAGAGATGCTTTGAGAGCATTATTACATCCATATAACACACTACCCTACTGCCTGTACATGTGTCTACATATGCATGTCTCTGTGTGGCTAGGTATGTATTCATTCCATGGCTAAGCCAGTGGAAATGTCCATAAAACTAAGACTCCTCTGAAACCCTCTTTGTTTCCACCAAAAGAGAATGTAACCAAATGTGTCTTAAATGCCTGATATATAACAAATAGAGACTGTAAGTGCTTTATACTTCATTTTTTTATATATAATTTTTCATTTAGTTATTACATAAACCCCAGGAGATGGTAATAGCATCTCCATTTTATATGTAAGGAAACTTGGGAGGCTTAAGCCATCAGCCCAAGGTCACAGAGCTAGGAAGTGGTACATCAGGGGCAACCCGAAAAACCTCTGATACTGTGCTTCCCAATCTGCTGCCTGGAGTGATTCTCTCAACGACTTTATCACTGTCAAAATGTCAAACACCACTGTACTGGACCTGACATTTTCTTTTTCTCTTTTTTTCCCCCTAAAGAAAGATCCCTTTGTTGCAAGGAAGTCTTAACCAGAAGCTCAACATTCTGGGAGAGGAGAAAAGCAGAAGAACACATCTAAGCTCTTCTTACTGGAAAAGCAGGGAACTAGAGGATGGTTCTTGCTCTTGTACCTCTTCCCTCTTTTGGCTCTGGGTAGTTCTGCAGAACTCTTAGGGCTCTGAGAAGCAAAGATCCAGATACTTCACTGGACTACTTCTGGGAAAAAATTTTTCAGGGCTCCCTTGCGTTTTGCACATCTTAGGAGCAAAGGCGCTGCTGCTGGCTTTTGTTCCAGATGATCTTTTCAACATCTTTTATCTAATGACCCTGGGACATAGAGATCATGTCAGCTCCCAGAGCAATGGGCAGGAGTGTGCTTCCTATCAATCACAAGAAATCCAGAGTTCCACAGCTCAGGAGCCCCATCTGGGAGGCAATTCTTCTGTGCACAGGACATCCACCTGGGGTCCTCTGTCCTGCTCTGGGAAACTTGGGGGTCGAGGACATGAACATGACGCTCATGCCACTCGCTGTGCTGTGAGTAGTAAGCCCTCTGTCTCTGACCCAGGAGTCTCAGGTTTTCTGCCAACAACCAAGAAACAGTGGCAGGCTAAGTTGCTGGTGAGCAAGTGCGATAAAGTCTCACTCTTCACGATTCTTGACAACCACCATTCTTTAACTTTAGTTAACACACACTTGGGACTTCCCTGGTAGTCCAGTGACTAAGACTGCACACTCCTGATGCAGGGGGCCCAGGTTTGATCCCTGGTCAGGGAACTAGACCCCACAAGCCACAACTAAGTGTTCGTGTCTGCAACTAAAGATCCCACATGCCACAACGAAGACCCAGCATAGCCATATAAATAAATGATAAATATTTTTTTCAAAACTACACATACACATATAGTACTGACTCTGTATCAGATGCTATTCTAAGTGGTAAATGAATAGCAACTCAACCTTTACAACAAACT
This sequence comes from Oreotragus oreotragus, assembly GCA_006410675.1. Taxonomy (NCBI): domain Eukaryota; kingdom Metazoa; phylum Chordata; class Mammalia; order Artiodactyla; family Bovidae; genus Oreotragus; species Oreotragus oreotragus. Next base: position 125,470 of record SJYX01007953.1, on the reverse strand, counting down.
TATAAGTATTATGATTATTGCTTGTATTTTATTTCCATTTTACAGGGGCAGTAATGGCAATCACACATGATTGAATAGTAGGATCATTTCCATAAAGTGATAAAGACTTTTTGTCCATATTTCTAAGCACTAAATAATCTTCTCTACTAAATGAAAAAACACACACTGAAACCTCAGACCAGCGCAAAAGTTCTCTCATTGGTCAAAATCATAAAGCCCCAGTCTTCAAAACGGGTGATACAGAACAACGCTGTGCAGAAATATTAAAATCATTCTTAGCAGTGATGCATCTTGACATTTAGCAATCTGACAGGAAAAGTGGAGACTATTTCCTTAAAGACTTTCCAAGATCTTAAGTATTGCAAGTGGAAGCCCTCATTTCCTTGGAAAATGGTCACAATTCCAACAGAGTACTAATGACAGACGCATCCTCCCCAAAGTAGACCCTTAGTAGCAAGCTTTCCACACGTTGGAGGTTATCTATGCTTTACAAAGTTCAGCCTCTTGACAGTGGCTGGCTACAGACTGGAAGAGGAAACGACTAACAGGGCTAGAAATCCAGACTCTCGTATGAATGTTTGCTGTGAACCAGCCCCACTTCCATTCATAGAAAACCATTAGAATTAGCTACATGACTACAGGATCCCCTTTTGGCTTATTTCGAACATACTTGGGGAAAGTCAACAAGCGAGATCTCCTTGGTGAATGATGATAAAGGTACATAGCCTGAAAAATGAACATCAAAAACAATCTGAAGTGGAAGACATGAACAGACATTGCACAAGAAATGCAAATAGTGCTGAAGTATGTGCAAAGACTCTCAACATCACTCAGAAGAGAAATGTACACAGCATAACCTCTTTTCCAGTAGCAAATAGACAAAGATGCCCAAGGCAGACAACGCACTGTCCTGTGGGGGCCCTGAGGAAGCACGCACATACCCTGACTAGGCAACTTCACTGACTGATCAAAATTAGAAACTGCCATGTAGCCTTGACCCAGAAATTCCATTTCTAGGGATTTACAATACAGATACATCTGTCCCACACAAACTGACCAATGCACAAGGCTTTTCTGTATACACTGTTTTCATGGCAAAAGACTGGACACACTGGAATCTACAAAAATGGTACTGATGAACCCATCTGCAGGGCAGGAATAGAGATGCAGATGTAGAGAATGGATCTGTGGACACGGCATGGAAGGAGAAGGTGGGACCAACTAAGAGAGTGGCACCGACATATATACACTACCATGTGTGAAATAGCTGGCTGGTGGGAAACATGCTCCATGACAACCTGGAGGGTGGGATGGCGGGAGGGTGGGGTGGGTAGGAAGGAGGCTCAAGAGGGAGGGGTTATATGCCTTCTTATGGCTGGTTCACACTGTTGTACAGTAGAAACCAACACAGCACTATAAAACAATTATGTGTGTGAGCTCAGTCGTACCCAACTCTTTGCGACCCTGTGGACTGTAACCCACCAGGTTCCTCAGTCCACGTAACTTCCCAGGAAAAAACACTGGAGCAGGTTGCCATTTCCTCCTCCAGGGATCTTCCCACCTCAGGGATCGAACCCATGTCTCTTGCATCTCCTGCATTGGCAGGCGGGTTCTTGATTGCTAGTGCCACTTGAGAATTATACTCTGATCAAAAATAAATTTTAAAAAAGACTGGACACAACCAAATGTGACCAGTAGGGAAGAATGAAATAAATTATGGTATGCTGTACTATAGAACGTTATGCAGTTGTTGAAGTACACTGTTATGAAAACATCTCCAGGATAAATTACAAAACAGGAAAAAATAGGGTGCACATAGGCTATACAGAAGGCCACTGTTTCTGTAAGATGTGGGAAATATTTGTATCTGCCTGTGATAATAACAAAAAAATGCTGGGAGTGTACCATCCACACCTGGAAATGAGTATCACCATAGGAGCTGCAGAGTCTATTTCACATTTTAGGTAGCTTAGAAGTGACAGTGTTTGGATACCAATCAGGGGTCCCAGAAATCTTCTGAAGAAGTTTTTCTTCAAGATGCTTGTATTCAAATTAGCTTAAGGACCAGCTGAGGAAAAGAATCCTCTGCATTTACTGTTTCAATCAACTTCTGAAGCACCCTGGGATCAGTTAGGGCTTGTGCCTGTCCCAATTACTTTCATACTGTTTCTTTAAATGATCCATAGCTAATCAGCAATTTACCTGGTTAAAATTCAGTGGATTTGGGAATGCTTTGAAGGGGACGCTCCCTTCTTAGGTTTTCTGCCTTCAGACACTGGATTTGCAAAGGAGCTAACAACAAAGGGATTTCATTAGAAAACAAGAGCAAATGGTCGATTTTTCAAGAGGAATCACGAATACATATTCTTGCGGGCTTTTGCCTGATTACATTTGTTAATAAGGAATGCCAAAACGTGCGCACCAAAAACTGTTCAAGGTCTTTTGGTAGCAAATTATACTTGTAAATTCGACGTCAATGGATCAGTGGAAGAACTCACACTCTTTGAAGATTTGAATTCATAAATGTATGAAAGAATTAAACGGTTCTTTCCCCTCGTGATACAAAGTATTAAATGGCAAGGGGGAAATGTGTTTGAAATCAACTGAGGAAATAATTCATTTCGAAAATTATTCAATAAAAATGTTAAATAGGAAAAATATGTCAGGCCAGTTTTGACTGGATGAAGAAAGCAGAAATATGCAATGGACAAACTTAAAGATGATGGGCTGAGAAGTACCCCATCAACCTCCCTGTCTTATTTAATTTTTTTGTTATTCAACTCTGGCACAGTAATCTGAACCATCCCCATAAGACAAAGAAAGGGAAACTACTTGGCCTCTTAGAGCCTTCAAGAGGGCAGTTGTGGCTCCCATCAAGGAGAAATTCATGTCTTTGAAGACTACATCCTAGATTGTTTTGTTAATACATAAAATCCTCTCTCTTTAGCATGCAGGAGACTCATTTCAAAAGGAAAAGGCAAGTCAATGAGGATTAGTTTGGCTTCTTGGAGGTCAGAACTAAATACACAAACGAATAAAATGATGCTGAAATAAACAAGAACGTGCAATTGCTCATCCACAGGGATGATGTAACGAATTCTGACATAATTTCCAAGCAGAAAAGCAAAACTAGGTCAAAGCACGTTGGCCTAACATAATAAGCATTTTTGCTCCCAGAATCTTACCATGTAGGCTGTGTCTGCAGGCATTAATGTCTTCTGTTATCAATGTTCGGGTTGTCACAAACTATTCACGTCTTATCACTCTTTGTTAGTTAAACCAAAACAATGTAGTTTACAAGTGAACTATTCAATTCTGACAGCTTAAATGTTAGAAAGAGGAACTGTTCAAAATATTCAGAAAGTGTCTCTTCCAGGCTAAGAAGTATTAAGCAATAAATATTCATTACTGAATAGTCTACTATCATGTTTTTCTCTACTCAGAAAGCCATACTTACTTCTTTCTATCAATTATTACAACTTGGTTTCCTTCTTTAGCTCACAGCCATATGCAAAGGGCTGCCTCATCACTACTTCTTTAGAAATCTGCCTGAAACACTGACCAATGAAAAAAACCGAGTCACTTACCGAATAGACAATTTTTCTATTTCACTTTTCCCATAGGTTGACTGAAACAATGCACACTTTGTTCTCCCTTCTAATTGTTCCCATTTCACTTTCCTAAACTATTTCCACAAAGCTCAGCTGACTCATTTGTTAAACACACACACACACACAAGGACTCATCTCACTCTTTAAACTTTCTTCTTTGGAAACATAATCCTCCCAGTTGTTCCTCTCTGACATTTTCATATGTATCAAAAATCAGAGCCAAGACTATATAGACAAAATAGCACAAAATTAAATATAAGACTACTTGGGGGACTTTGGTGGTCCAGTGCCCTCTGCACTTCCAGTGTAGGGGGCACAGGTTCGATCCCTAGTCTAGGAACAAAGACTCCACATGCCCTGTGGCATGGTCAAAAAAACCCCACAGAACAAGACTACTTGGATTTTTTGGATAGCATTTTCTCCTAAAAGTGATACAATCTTTGCTGATTCTTGACTCATTATAAACCATCAACTTATTAGCCAATTTGTTGGAACTTACTAGTACATTAAATTAGCACGTGATCCCTAAACATCCAAATTAGAAGGCATGTGGTACAGTCAATAAGATGGGGAATCTAGGAGACACCCATTCTAAATGTAAACTTTGCTCCCTCATAGAATGTAATGCATTCCTCTGTGCTAACACTTTACCCCACAAATGCTAAACTTTTAATCAGCACTTTTCGTCTGAATTCCTAACATATGTCCTATAGGAGACTTGATCCTGTGTAGACTTCTAATATTGGGTGATGTCTTTCATTTACATTTCGCCTTATCTGGCCATTCATCTAGCTACTGGGAACTCAGCAGGGCACTCAACGAATTCCATTTGTCAAACAGCTCCTTTTCTCCTAATTGTTTAGGGAAGATCACTTCAAAATACATACAACTGAAGGCACACTTCACAACTGGATAGACAACAGATAACACAGTCTACCATATGGACCCTTTGAAAATGTATTAGTCCTGATTTCTCCATAAACTACTCAATCTCTCAGAAATTTCTATTTCATCATTTTAACCATAACTCTCAGATAGTCAGTAACACCAGAAACAGTGAAAATGCTGTGTCCAGCATATGACTTGAGCTTCACTGCAGAAAATGTGGCTGCCATATGCATGAGATAAAGTGGAAGACTTCAGAGTCCTTCCAGAAATAGGTTCTCAGTTGCTGAGTCACCTTGGACATGCCACTCACCTGGCAAAATAAACCCACTGTACATGGACCAAAGGCTAAAACATCAGGTTTGGCTCAATGAGTGCAAGCAGCAGATTCCATATTTGCTTTTAGGCTTTGAGCTGTTGGAGGACATGTCCCCTTTCTTAATCACTTCTGTAGCCCCATAAGACAAGCTACCTGCCACACTCTGAGTTGTGGCCTCACACAGAACACAACCGAGAGGACTAGGTGGTTAAGCAATGGCAAATTATTTTCATTTTTCTCTAGCGGCAGTCTATTCAGTTCATGCTGTTCCCCCAACCGTTCTAATGCCCTTTCTTTCTCATACTCTGTTGATTTTAAAGAGCATTTTCCATTTTCTTTCCTGTCAAAATTCATCCAGGATGCACCTGAAAATAGTTATTATTTTTAAATTTTTATTTTTTATTGAAGTATAGTTGATTTACAATGTTGTGTTATTATCAGCCATACAGCCAAATGAATCATACACACACACACACACGTATTACTATTTTTTTTGAGGTAATGCTCAAAATCCTTCAAGCCAGGCTTCAGCAGTGCATGAACCAAGAACTTCCAGATGTACAAGCTGGATTTAGAAAAGGCAAAGGAACCAGAAATCAAATTGCTAACATTTGTTGGATCATAGAAAAAGCAAGGGAATTCCAGAAAAACATCTACATCTGCTACACTGACTGAAGCCTTTGACTGTGTGGATCACAGCAAACTGTGGAAAATTCTTTAAGAGATGGGAATACCAGACCACCTTACTTGCCTCCTGAGAAATCTGTATGCAGGTCAAGAAGCAACAGTGAAACACTGACCAATGAAAAAAACCGAGTCACTTACCGAATACACAATTTTTCTATTTCACTTTTCCCATAGGTTGACTGAAACAATGCACACTTTGTTCTCCCTTCTAATTGTTCCCATTTCACTTTCCTAAACTATTTCCACAAAGCTCAGCTGACTCATTTGTTAAACACACACACACACACACACACACACACACAAGGACTCATCTCACTCTTTAAACTTTCTTCTTTGGAAACATAATCCTCCCAGTTGTTCCTCTCTGACATTTTCATATGTATCAAAAATCAGAGCCAAGACTATATAGACAAAATAGCACAAAATTAAATATAAGACTACTTGGGGGACTTTGGTGGTCCAGTGCCCTCTGCACTTCCAGTGTAGGGGGCACAGGTTCGATCCCTAGTCTAGGAACAAAGACTCCACATGCCCTGTGGCATGGTCAAAAAAACCCCACAGAACAAGACTACTTGGATTTTTTGGATAGCATTTTCTCCTAAAAGTGATACAATCTTTGCTGATTCTTGACTCATTATAAACCATCAACTTATTAGCCAATTTGTTGGAACTTACTAGTACATTAAATTAGCACGTGATCCCTAAACATCCAAATTAGAAGGCATGTGGTACAGTCAATAAGATGGGGAATCTAGGAGACACCCATTCTAAATGTAAACTTTGCTCCCTCATAGAATGTAATGCATTCCTCTGTGCTAACACTTTACCCCACAAATGCTAAACTTTTAATCAGCACTTTTCGTCTGAATTCCTAACATATGTCCTATAGGAGACTTGATCCTGTGTAGACTTCTAATATTGGGTGATGTCTTTCATTTACATTTCGCCTTATCTGGCCATTCATCTAGCTACTGGGAACTCAGCAGGGCACTCAACGAATTCCATTTGTCAAACAGCTCCTTTTCTCCTAATTGTTTAGGGAAGATCACTTCAAAATACATACAACTGAAGGCACACTTCATAACTGGATAGACAACAGATAACACAGTCTACCATATGGACCCTTTGAAAATGTATTAGTCCTGATTTCTCCATAAACTACTCAATCTCTTAGAAATTTCTATTTCATCATTTTAACCATAACTCTCAGATAGTCAGTAACACCAGAAACAGTGAAAATGCTGTGTCCAGCATATGACTTGAGCTTCACTGCAGAAAATGTGGCTGCCATATGCATGAGATAAAGTGGAAGACTTCAGAGTCCTTCCAGAAATAGGTTCTCAGTTGCTGAGTCACCTTGGACATGCCACTCACCTGGCAAAATAAACCCACTGTACATGGACCAAAGGCTAAAACATCAGGTTTGGCTCAATGAGTGCAAGCAGCAGATTCCATATTTGCTTTTAGGCTTTGAGCTGTTGGAGGACATGTCCCCTTTCTTAATCACTTCTGTAGCCCCATAAGACAAGCTACCTGCCACACTCTGAGTTGTGGCCTCACACAGAACACAACCGAGAGGACTAGGTGGTTAAGCAATGGCAAATTATTTTCATTTTTCTCTAGCGGCAGTCTATTCAGTTCATGCTGTTCCCCCAACCGTTCTAATGCCCTTTCTTTCTCATACTCTGTTGATTTTAAAGAGCATTTTCCATTTTCTTTCCTGTCAAAATTCATCCAGGATGCACCTGAAAATAGTTATTATTTTTAAATTTTTATTTTTTATTGAAGTATAGTTGATTTACAATGTTGTGTTATTATCAGCCATACAGCCAAATGAATCATACACACACACACACACGTATTACTATTTTTTTTGAGGTAATGCTCAAAATCCTTCAAGCCAGGCTTCAGCAGTGCATGAACCAAGAACTTCCAGATGTACAAGCTGGATTTAGAAAAGGCAAAGGAACCAGAAATCAAATTGCTAACATTTGTTGGATCATAGAAAAAGCAAGGGAATTCCAGAAAAACATCTACATCTGCTACACTGACTGAAGCCTTTGACTGTGTGGATCACAGCAAACTGTGGAAAATTCTTTAAGAGATGGGAATACCAGACCACCTTACTTGCCTCCTGAGAAATCTGTATGCAGGTCAAGAAGCAACAGTTAGAATAGGACGTGGAACAACACACTAGTTCAAAACTGGGAAAGGAGTCCATCAAGGCTGTATACTGTCACCCTGCTTATTTAACTTATATGCAGAGTACATCATGTGAAATGCTGGGCTGGATAAAGCACAAGCTAAAATCAAGATTGCCAGAGGAAATATCAATAACCTCAGATATGCAGATGACACCACTCTGATAGGAGAAAGCAAAGAGGAACTAAAGAGCTTCTTGATGTGAGTGAGAGAGGAGAGTGAAAAAGCCGGCTTAACACTCAACATTTAAAAAAATAAGATCATGGCATCTGGTCCCATCACTTCACGGCAAATAGATGGGGAAACAGTGACAAATTTTATTTTCCTACTCCTTGGAAGAAAAGTTATGACCAACCTAGACAGTATATTCAAAAGCAGAGACATTACTTTGCCGACTAAGGTACGTCTAGTCAAGGCTATGGTTTTTCCTGTGGTCATGTACGGATGTGAGAGTTGGACTGTGAAGAAGGCTGAGCGCCGAAGAATCGATGCTTTTGAACTGTGGTGTTGGAGAAGACTCTTGAGAGTACCTTGGACTGCAAGGAGATCCAACCAGTCCATTCTGAAGGAGATCAACTCTGGGATTTCTTTGGAAGGAATGATGCTAAAGCTGAAACTCCAGTACTTTGGCCACCTCATGTGAAGAGTTGACTCATTGGAAAAGACTCTGATGCTGGGAGGGATTGGGGGCAGGAGGAGAAGGGGACGGCAGAGGATGAGATGGCTGGATGGCATCACAGACTCGATGGACGTGAGTCTGAGTGAACTCCGAGAGATGGTGATGAACAGGGAGGCCTGGCGTGCTGCGATTCATGGGGTCGCAAAGAGTCGGACATGACTGAGCGACTGAACTGAACTGAACTGGGCTCCAAAATCACTGCAGATGGTGACTGCAGCTATGAAATTAAAAGACACTTGCTCCCAGGAAGAAAAGCTATAATGAACCTAGAAAGCATATTAAAAAGCAGAGACATCACTTTGCCAACAAAGGTTCATATAGTTCAAGCTATAGTTTTTCCAGTAGTCATGTATGGACGTAAGAGTTGGACCATAGAAGGTTGAGTTCAAGAAAATTGATGCTTTCGAATTGTGGTGCTGGACAAGATTCTTGAATGTCCCTTGGACTGCAAGGAGATCAAACCAGTCAATCCTAAAGGAAATCAATCCTGAATGTTCACTGAAGGGACTCAGCTGAAACTGAAGCTCCACTACTTTGCCCACCTGATGCGAAGAGCTGACTCACTGGAAAAGATTCTGATGCTGGGAAAGATTGAAGGCAGGAGGAGAAGGGGACGACAGAGGATGAGATGGTTGGATGGCATCACCAACTCGATGAATATGAGTTTGAGCAAACTCCAGGAAATGGTGAAAGACAGGGAAGCCTGGTATGCTGCAGTCGATGGGGTCACAAGGAATCAGACATGCCTCAGTGACTAAACAACTATTTTTTTTTCAGATTCTTTTCCCTTATAGGTTATTACAAAATATTGAGTATAGTTCCCTATGCTATACAGTAGGGCCTTGCTGATTATCTATTTTATATATAGTAGTGTGTATATAGTCATTCCAAACTCCTAATTCATTCCCTCCTTTTCTCTTTCGTATCTAACTGTAAGTTTGTTTCCTATGTCTCTGGGCCTATTTAGGCTTTGTATATAATTTCATTTTTTAAAAAATATTCCACAGTGTAAGCAATATCATGATGTTTCTTTCTCTGTCTGGCTGACTTCATTTAATAGGACAATCCCTAGGTTCATCCATGTTGCTGCAAATGACAAAAAATATTTATTGATTCTTATTGTGAGTCAGGCACTGTGCTTGGACTTGAGCTTTCAAGGTAATGCACAACTTACTGACCAGAGATGTATGAATACATCTATTGTTACCCAAACGGTATTGACTTGAGATGTTTCAACATTCACTTACAAAACAAATCACCAGCCACAGGCATAAGTTCTGCAAAAAAATCTCCTGGTCAATAATGTGTTAACAGGCATTTTAACTTATGCTCTTGACTAACTCAGTCCCAAGATAGGCAGACAAAGGAATAACTGGAAATAAATACACCATTTCCAATACTTGTGTGGATAAGAGGAAGTTGCAGCTATATCCTTTCCATTTACTCTGATCCAAGTAGACAGTGCTCAGCGTACAAAGCCTGTACTTACAAACAACAAACCCACAAATGACATCACTCCCCTCACTTGGCCCCCTAGGTGTCACTCTCAAAGACCCCAGGGAGTCCAGAAATTCAGGCAGGATGCTGAGAAAAGAACTAATGAAGAGGTCTGACCATGGGCACATACACCAGCAAGTCCTGTCTGCCCAAGGCATGATCCTGCCCACAAATATTGTCCCTGAAAGGGCATTTGTGATTTCTGCAGCTCCAGGCTCTAGTGACTGCTATGTCCCCAATTAAAGATTTGTCCAGAAAAAAAAAAAAAAGATTCATCCTGGGGGTTAAAGGGCAAAAAGTCATGAGCTTTAGCACATTCACATCATTTTTCTCCCAACATCTGGTCAAGACCATTGTCTAGAGGAAACAAGAGTGTGGTTTGGAGGTGGGGGAGGGGGGGGAGGGAAGATGAAGCAATGATGGAAGCTCTGTTGATTGGGTTTTAGGATATGTCTGGGAGAGATATCCCAGTGCGACCCAGAGGACACTAGAAACATGGAAAAAGGTGAAAACTAGTGCAAACTTTATCTACCTCAGGTATTTTAAGACTGGCCTGTTACCGAAAGTATACAACCCCTTCTCTATGTTCCATCCTGTACAACGTGGAGGCGTGCTTTCAAAATGCAGAACTTCATCTGTCATTAATCAGACTGGTTAAAATATTATTTTAGTCCCAATTAGGCACATTTCTCACTGGAAAGTGTTCTGGGTTTCAAACAACAAACTCTGAGAACATAACGCATTCCTAGATTTGGGGGACCACCACCTATGAGTTATTTTTCCCTATTGAGAAAAATGAATTAAATGCCTGTGTACTAATTAGCATACATTTATTTAAACTAGAAATTCACACATTCCCACAAATGGATATGTGGGTAAAAATTAAATCTCACAATTACAAATCCTTTCTCAAGCTTTCTCAGTTCAGTAAAGTTTTGGCTACCACCAATTTCTTAAGTGGATTCTTAATCATATAAATATAGTTATTAACGAGCAGGCATTTTACCCATGCATAACTTACACTGTGCTATCGGTATAATAAAGTAGACATAAAATTAAAAGTTCTTTGAGCGCAGGGCCTGTATCAAAATCATGTCTGCAACCCAAAAGTGGCCTGGCATATAATAATCATTTATTGTTGTTGTCGTTGTTATTTAGTCAGTAAGTTGTATCTGACTGTTTCTCGACCCCATGGACTATAGCCCACCAGGCTCCTGTATCCATAGGTTTTCTGGGCAAGAATACTGGAGTGGGTTTGCCATGCCCTCCTCCAGGGGATCTTTCCGACCCAAGGATGGAACCCAAGTCTCCTGCACTGGCAGGTGGATTCTTTACTGCTGAGTCTCCAGGGAATCAGGGTAGTTTTACTGAATGAACTATGAATATACCAATTCTGTAAGTACTCAGTAAATGTCTTTGAATAATATAAGAAATGAAGGAGAATCTGCATATTATTTCTCCTTTTTGTACTATCTCCTCATAGATAGTGGAGAAGGAAATGGCAACCCACTCCAGGATTCTTGTCTGGGAAATCCCATGGACAGAGGAGCCTAGTGGGCTACAGTCCATGGGGTTGCAAAAGAGTCGAACACAACTTAGTGATTAAACAACATCATAAAGATTTGACTACATATAAAAATCTACTGCTAATGATCAGCACCTCTTCCTTCTTGTTGTTGCTGTTGCTCTTTTTACCGAGAACTTCTCTTTTATAGCACAAAGCACGTAAGTTATTAAGGTTTTGTGGTTTTTCTTTGTTTTACAGCCAAGTCCTCCCTTAGCATTTTTTTTTTCCGTGCCTCAAATTTTCTGACCTCTTTAACATCACATGACCTTCTGTGGGCATTAACTTTCCTGCTCATGTCAATGAAATATCTTTCCCTGGAGGGAAGAAAGTTCATGTGATCTGGAAGAGTCCCTAATATTTTGTCCTTCCATTTAAAGGAATTTCTATGCCACTTCATAAAACAAGGCAAACAACCTTCTACAACAAAACCTCGGGGATGGGTTTCATGTGAAATAAAAGGAGTTGATAATGAGCCAAAAAGCACTGTGTTGATAAACTGTCCTGTATCTTAATGGAGATTAGATTCCTATTTGACCTGGCTTTTGGAGCCCTTTCTTTAATCATGGTGTATTTGATATTCTCTTCCTTGAATGAACTCAGTTTCATCTGTAGCTTTGGTCACAAGATTAAAGAATCGCTAACTAACTGTTCCAAAAAAAGCTGAACAATTTCTCTCTGACTGATCCCAGTTCCCAGCAGCGGTGTCCAGCGCCTGGCTTCCACCATAGACACTTCAAGCCTGACCTCTGCAGGTGGATAACTGAAATGCACACTGCCCAATCAGCTTTGGGTATTTCTTTTTAAAATTTCACCAAGCTCTGAAAATTCATACTATGTACAACAGGAAAACTGATATAATACTTTGGACTTCCCTTTCATTTTATTAGTAGCTTTTTGAAAGTAGCAACCACTTGATAAAAAAGTGTTTATATCGGCAACATACGCTGGTCACAGTTAGCCAGTCATTCTTTTTGCCTATTGAGAAAAATCTAAATGGTTTGGATGAACTGTGATCCCTAAATCACGCAGGTTTTAAAAAATGCCCTGATCGGTCCTACCTTTTTCTAATCAAACAAATTACTCTTTGTCCAGTGACCAAATCCCCCTCTTTCACCAATGCACAGCCCAGGTTGCCATGGCTACCTTGAATGTCTATTTACCACACAAGGGATCAAAGCCAGGAGACATCCACATACACACTTAGCCTTAAAACTTGCTGGAATGTCTGAGGATAACATGCAAGTATCAATTAAAGGATTTGCTCACAGCCTATGCGGTCCCTAGTCAAGCAAACTACAAGCACAGGTCCTAACGAATGGCANAAAAAAAAAAAAAGATTCATCCTGGGGGTTAAAGGGCAAAAAGTCATGAGCTTTAGCACATTCACATCATTTTTCTCCCAACATCTGGTCAAGACCATTGTCTAGAGGAAACAAGAGTGTGGTTTGGAGGTGGGGGAGGGGAGGGAGGGAAGATGAAGCAATGATGGAAGCTCTGTTGATTGGGTTTTAGGATATGTCTGGGAGAGATATCCCAGTGCGACCCAGAGGACACTAGAAACATGGAAAAAGGTGAAAACTAGTGCAAACTTTACCTACCTCAGGTATTTTAAGACTGGCCTGTTACCGAAAGTATACAACCCCTTCTCTATGTTCCATCCTGTACAACGTGGAGGCGTGCTTTCAAAATGCAGAACTTCATCTGTCATTAATCAGACTGGTTAAAATATTATTTTAGTCCCAATTAGGCACATTTCTCACTGGAAAGTGTTCTGGGTTTCAAACAACAAACTCTGAGAACATAACGCATTCCTAGATTTGGGGGACCACCACCTATGAGTTATTTTTCCCTATTGAGAAAAATGAATTAAATGCCTGTGTACTAATTAGCATACATTTATTTAAACTAGAAATTCACACATTCCCACAAATGGATATGTGGGTAAAAATTAAATCTCACAATTACAAATCCTTTCTCAAGCTTTCTCAGTTCAGTAAAGTTTTGGCTACCACCAATTTCTTAAGTGGATTCTTAATCATATAAATATAGTTATTAACGAGCAGGCATTTTACCCATGCATAACTTACACTGTGCTATCGGTATAATAAAGTAGACATAAAATTAAAAGTTCTTTGAGCGCAGGGCCTGTATCAAAATCATGTCTGCAACCCAAAAGTGGCCTGGCATATAATAATCATTTATTGTTGTTGTCGTTGTTATTTAGTCAGTAAGTTGTATCTGACTGTTTCTCGACCCCATGGACTATAGCCCACCAGGCTCCTGTATCCATAGGTTTTCTGGGCAAGAATACTGGAGTGGGTTTGCCATGCCCTCCTCCAGGGGATCTTTCCGACCCAAGGATGGAACCCAAGTCTCCTGCACTGGCAGGTGGATTCTTTACTGCTGAGTCTCCAGGGAATCAGGGTAGTTTTACTGAATGAACTATGAATATACCAATTCTGTAAGTACTCAGTAAATGTCTTTGAATAATATAAGCAATGAAGGAGAATCTGCATATTATTTCTCCTTTTTGTACTATCTCCTCATAGATAGTGGAGAAGGAAATGGCAACCCACTCCAGGATTCTTGTCTGGGAAATCCCATGGACAGAGGAGCCTAGTGGGCTACAGTCCATGGGGTTGCAAAAGAGTCGAACACAACTTAGTGATTAAACAACATCATAAAGATTTGACTACATATAAAAATCTACTGCTAATGATCAGCACCTCTTCCTTCTTGTTGTTGCTGTTGCTCTTTTTACCGAGAACTTCTCTTTTATAGCACAAAGCACGTAAGTTATTAAGGTTTTGTGGTTTTTCTTTGTTTTACAGCCAAGTCCTCCCTTAGCATTTTTTTTTTCCGTGCCTCAAATTTTCTGACCTCTTTAACATCACATGACCTTCTGTGGGCATTAACTTTCCTGCTCATGTCAATGAAATATCTTTCCCTGGAGGGAAGAAAGTTCATGTGATCTGGAAGAGTCCCTAATATTTTGTCCTTCCATTTAAAGGAATTTCTATGCCACTTCATAAAACAAGGCAAACAACCTTCTACAACAAAACCTCGGGGATGGGTTTCATGTGAAATAAAAGGAGTTGATAATGAGCCAAAAAGCACTGTGTTGATAAACTGTCCTGTATCTTAATGGAGATTAGATTCCTATTTGACCTGGCTTTTGGAGCCCTTTCTTTAATCATGGTGTATTTGATATTCTCTTCCTTGAATGAACTCAGTTTCATCTGTAGCTTTGGTCACAAGATTAAAGAATCGCTAACTAACTGTTCCAAAAAAAGCTGAACAATTTCTCTCTGACTGATCCCAGTTCCCAGCAGCGGTGTCCAGCGCCTGGCTTCCACCATAGACACTTCAAGCCTGACCTCTGCAGGTGGATAACTGAAATGCACACTGCCCAATCAGCTTTGGGTATTTCTTTTTAAAATTTCACCAAGCTCTGAAAATTCATACTATGTACAACAGGAAAACTGATATAATACTTTGGACTTCCCTTTCATTTTATTAGTAGCTTTTTGAAAGTAGCAACCACTTGATAAAAAAGTGTTTATATCGGCAACATACGCTGGTCACAGTTAGCCAGTCATTCTTTTTGCCTATTGAGAAAAATCTAAATGGTTTGGATGAACTGTGATCCCTAAATCACGCAGGTTTTAAAAATCTCTGCCTTCACCTCACCATTTTTTTCAATGAGGATCAAATTGCCATCTCATTCTCTCCTGGGGATATGGCAGAGAATAAATAGATCGTGTTTGTAAAGGACTCTAATCCTCAAAGGAAAGACTAATACAAAGACATTCTTTATTAAACCAGATGTCCTTGGGCATTTTAATTTGAATTTGAAGAATGCAAAACTGATCAAACTGAGTCACAACTTCCTTGTAATAGCACTATCCCAGCCATGCAAGAATTTAGCAGCTGCTTAAAGCACTGGTTAATACCTCATTCTTTCCCTTCATGCTACAGGCAACTGCAATGATTTCAGGCCATCAGAAATAGAGTGAGCACCCTCTTTTCTTGGAGTGTTTCCTAAAATCATCACATATTAAAGACCCAAAATACATCTGGTAGGCAATGTTGTCTGAAGAACTTGATTTTTTCCCCCTAGCTCGAGAGACAATTATTTGGTCTTCTCATTTGCAGGGACAATGGGTGGTGTGCCAGTTGAGGAGGGCATCTGCAGTTGTGGGAATGCCACAGGCAAACCTGTTGTTTTTGGCTGGGCTGCTTGAACAGGTGGCCGTGCCTTTCTTTTTGCCTGGGAACACAGCAAATTCCTGCTCAAGGAAGTTTCAGAAGTTTCCCATTTATGATCAGTGGGCAGAGAAAGGTTGGCACACACTTTAAAATGACTTCCTGATAGAGGCAAATCAGGTTCACCCTTTTCTTTTGGCCCAACTCAGCATGACCTGAGGAATCCTCAAAGAACACTATCCCTCTGCACCAGTTCTTCTTCCTCCCACCTGGCAGACGCCAAAACCCCTCTGAATCTCACGGCCAGTCAGGCAGCTTTCTAATTCTGCTGGCCATTTATGGCTAACCGCTGTGGCTAGTCAGGGGCGGGGGTCTCTTGGCTGCCACGCCATTGTTCAGAGTCTGTGCAGCCCTGGGGATGGATCACTCCTCAGGGAAGAGATTGGATTTCATTGCTGAGCTGGTGACACATGGATCTCTTTGATAGTTAACCCTGCAAGCCCAACTGGAGATGACAAATTCATGGGTGGGTGCGTGTCACTCCCACCTGGACGAGTTTCCCCCGAAGAGAAACTCATATCAAGTTGGGCTTAATCCAAGCCAGTAACTCCACCATTTCATTCCCCTCCACATTCCTGTTGCAGAACAATGTGTCAGATTCCCGAGTCGCTGGAACTGCCTAGATTCTTCCAAAGAGCCCTGACTCCACACCCGCTACTTCTCTCCCCGTCTGTCTTCTCTCCCCGTCTGTCTTCCCACCCCTAGTCCACCCTTTTCAAATACCAAACAGGCCAAAAAAATTACTGGACATACAGTTATGGGGTGAAAAGCTGCTCATTCATTAAATGACTGAGTTACTCCATGTGTACCCTTAAAACTTCATGACTGGGCTGAAGTCCAATTTATGCGAATGCCACAAGGAGCAAAGCATGGGAAAACCTGTGCCAAGCTTCGGACAGCATGCCTCTGGCATCCACAGGGAGTGCCTCCATTCCAGAGGAATTGTGTGGGAACAGGGATTCTGAAAAGTGAGCTCAGATACCAAGAGGGCAGGTGGCTCTGCAACGGATCAAATGATTTCTTTGTTCCAGCCCAGGACCTTTGTCAAAAATGTTTTGCGTTCCTTTTTCCTTTGGCTAAATCCTTTCCATTTAGGCTTCTTGCTTCTTTCCCTCATCCTATCAGGACTGCTCAACAGAAAAAGAAGGGGGGTCAAACTGTGAGTTTGCAGAACTTGAAACTGATCAACAGCCCCAGTCTCCAACAAGAGGAAGAGCAATTCACTGGAAACACACAAGTGTTTGCGAGTGTAAGCCTACTTTTCTGCACTCACTGCCACTTGCCAAGCAAGCACACTTGCTTAGTGAGCAGGCAAGGAGGCAAGAAGGTAGAAGGTCTTTTTGAAACCTAATCATATAGAGGGGGCTCTGCTTTTGCCCTAGACTACAGGAAAGGGAAAGTTCTAACCCCCTCGCTCCAGCCCCAAAACAGAAAGTTTGCTCCTTATGCAACTCACTTACCCTAAAGCGCACAGGGTGGGGAATGCCCAACCCACTTAGAAGAAGAAAGTGCAGCGTTTTCTTGGTGGTAGCATGGATGCTAACTTTTCCCACCCACATTTACTTAGAACTGGCAAAGTCAATATCACTCCTCTTGGAGTTTTTTGCCCTTGCCAGCCTACTAGCATGTTTTTCCAGTTTCTCTACCCCTTATATGAGTACGGATCTTGACACTGAAATATTGACATAAGATTCTTCTATAACTTTGGTTGTTATAAATCACACCCTTTTCTTGGCTTTGTACACTCACTTTTTGCTTTTCTTACAGGCAGAGCTATAAACCTCGACTTAGGCTGATAAGAAATTTTATC
The DNA here is from genome assembly GCA_006410675.1 of Oreotragus oreotragus. Lineage (NCBI taxonomy): Eukaryota > Metazoa > Chordata > Mammalia > Artiodactyla > Bovidae > Oreotragus > Oreotragus oreotragus. Next base: position 107,947 of record SJYX01007953.1, on the reverse strand, counting down.
ATCATGCCCCGCAGCCACGGAAGAAGCTGCTGGTTTAGAATTCTTTTCAAAGACTCCTGGAAGTAATCCCCGAGCCCTTTCTCAGCTCACTACTCTCAGGGCTGTCCTCTCCTGTCCAGAAGCAATAACAGTTTCAAAACTGCTAGAACAGAAAAACACAATTTTACTGGAAGGACTGTCTGCTCATTTCAGGCTGATGCCACCTTCGCAGCCATAAACACAGTAAGTGCTCAGGATGGGAAGCCCAAACGAGATAAGAGGGCCCCTTCAATTCTTTTTCAGGATATTCCGTTGTCTTTATTCTCACCCAAAGCACAGGAAAGAGCCTCAGAGCTTCAGATAGATCCCGAACAATACCTTCCAGCAACAGCAAACTGGAAGTGATTTACATGTTCTACGAACCGCGTTTAAGCCTTTTACAATGACTGCCTGACATCGCCAATCCCCATTAGAGGCAGAAGTGGGGAGAACCTCAGGAGATCTGCTTCATGGGTTACTTTAGGAAAAGGCAGCCCCGTTCTTCCGCCAAATGGAACCATTCGGGCAGGCATCTGCTCATCCGGCCAGCCCTCCGGAGTCACATCCCAGGGCTCCCACGCTGCGCCCTCCCTCTCCTCCCGCCCCTGCAGCCCCCGGAGCTCACCTGCCTCATGTTTAGAGTTCCATCACCCATCCAGCAGGGAGCGAGCCGCCTGGAAGCCCACGCCGCGGTCTTCCGAGGGGAAACACCAAAGCCAGCAGAAGCCCGCAAGACAAAAGCAACTCAGCGAGTTCGCCAGGCAGCTGAGAACACGTTTTCTTCCCCTTTTTCCTTTGATCTGTTGCTACACGCACTCTGCCCAAGACAACGTCAAGTTTCTCAAGCTTCGCTTCCCAGCCTATGAAAAGTCGGGCGCAGGGAAGCGGGGACCGCCTGGCTCTTATTTCAAATTGGGTCTCAGAGACGTCGTAGGTGGCTGGCGGGGGCCCCGGAGGAGCCTCGCCAATCAGGAGAAGGGGGTGGGCCCTGGGAGCCGGAGGGGCTGCCTCCGCGAGGATTAGAGAGCTTTCAGGATTTCAATGACTGGAAGCAGCTGGAAACAGCCTCCCCAGCTCCCGGAGTAAAAGATGCGTTCTATTCTTATCTCACAGCTCCGGCTCGCCTCAAAGCTTAACTAGCTTAAGGCCTGGCCTTTTAAGAGCTCCCTAAAAGCACGCAAGCATTTGAGAAGGACAAAACGACTGCAAGCAGAAAAGTGCCACACACAGGACCCAGGCGGATTTCGAAAAGGGTATCTCGCACCGAACACTGGGGAGGGAACCTAATTGTTACTCAGAACACCTGAACCGAAACCAGCACTCGGGGTGTGGGGGAGGAGGGGGTGAATGTCATCCACCTCGCTTCCATATAGATGAACTTTGCATCTAAGAGACAGATCTTAATGGGAACGGGCACACAAGTCTGCTGAAACATGGGAAATGAAGGAGAATCTTTACCCAATAAGGGCCCAAGGCACAATTTCAAATAAAACTGTTATTAGAATAATAGGCATTGAGGTTTGGTTAAGAAGAAAAAAAAAAATAAAGACTTGTGTCTACCTTTCACTCAAGTTCACCCTGGTGAACTTATTCAAAGAGACAAGCTGGACAGGATCTCAGTAGGAGAGCTGGCTTCTTACACACTTAAACCCTGAAGTTTTAAGTTTGTAATTTAAACTTAAATTCTTTGAAAAAGAATTTCCAAAGTTTGCTTTCTGTATTTTCTATAAGCAGGAACGCTTTTCAATTCTTAAGCAATATGGTCTCAAGGTCACTCTGTTTTTTGGATGGAAAAAAAAAAAAATAACCAGCACAAGCTGAGCAAAGCTTTTCCCCAAAGAAGTAGCAAAAATTTTGTGAAAATAATTCAATTTAAAAAAAAATTGGTATCAGAGGGGAGAAAAAAAACCTTAGCAAATCAATGAATGAGCAGCTTCCAGCGTATCATCTGTATGGATTCAGTAGATGTCAGCTCTGCCCAGTTCCAAGAAAACTTGGCGGCCCCATATCTGGACATGGAGGTCCATAATCCCATTCCAGCCCCCCACCTTAGCAAGGTAAGTAACCACCCAGTGACACAACCAGACCTCAGTCCTCTTCATGTATTTACTACAGGGCCTAGACCAGGGTTTCTGAGCCTCAACCCTATTGACATTTGGGGTCAGATCATTCTCCATTGGGGGGGCACTGTGCTGTGCACCGGGGGATGTCCAGCAGTGTCTCTGTCCTCAGGCCACCAGATATAAGGAACCCTTCCACAGTCATAACAATCAGTAATGTCTCCAGACAACACCAAGGGAGAAATCATGCCCAATGGAGAATCACTGATGGACTGCCTTTGAAATACTCATTTTCAAAAACAAAACAAAAATACTGGTTCTCCAATTTAACTGTCCAAGGAAACTTCTGGGGACATTGTGAAAAATACCAGTCTTGGGCCTGTGACTCCAAGGGAATTTGATCAATAGGTTTGAGGAGGAGCCTGGGAATCTGCATTTTATTCCAGTGCAGAGGGCTCTGATTCACTTCAAAAAAATACTGTACCTGTTCCTGCCCTAGGTATACCCTGAGCCCCAGGACACAGGAAATTACCCAGGGCTGCTGCCTCGAAATATCACGAGAGTGAAGTCCCAAGGCATATCTATTTATCACCTTCAACAGAAGCTTCTCACGATTGCATTTGCCTTCTGCTGTCATCACCTCCGAGGAAAATATGAGTTTGGATTTCCGCTCACAGGCTCTGTGCCCTGTCAAAGTTTCATCCATCTTTCCTCTCCTTTGGCCCATTCCTATTGCATCCTACAAGGTCAGAATGTCACCACTATTTTGTGGCTTCCCCAAATGTCCCAAGACAAAGTAATCCCTTCTCTTCACTCTGTAGTTTATAGACACTCAGTGGTGTGCTGGTAAATGTTTAACAACCAGCTCTTTAAAAAAAAAAAAAAGAAGAAGAAGAAGAAGGCAAGATTTGTCGTCATTGTTGTTGTTTACTTGCTCAGTGTGTCCGGCTCTTTGCAACCCCGTGGACTGTAGCCAACCAGGCTCCTCTGTCCATGGGATACTCCAGGCAAGAATAGTGGAATGGGTTGCCATTTCCTTCTCTACGGATCTTCCCGACCCAGGGATCGAACCCACATCTCCTTCCTTGCAGGCATATTCTTTACCATCTGAGCCATGGAACAGAGTAAGCCAGGAAACAGTCTTACATCCAGATTTTTTTTTTCTTTAAAATCCTGAAGTAAGTCATGGTGCACATGTCATGATCTAAAATTTAGCTTTGAAAGGAGATAGCCTATATTTTCACAAGTTAGTTTATAATTATGTTGCATTTTTACTCTATGGGACAGCACCATTTTTCACCTTGTCTGAATCATTTGCCAATTTTCATAGTGTAAATATTCCCTCCTTTTCCACAGTAAGGACCCTAAACACAGAGGTACACTGAGCCAGGAGATGGTAAGCACCAGCTTGAGCAAACCATGCTACATCTCTGCTGTTTTACTTCCATGTGGCACTGTAATCATATCTTCTTCAGTCTGTCTCTTCTAGCAAACTAGAGAACTCTCAAGAGCAAGAATGATGTCCTATTCATCTTTGTAACCCCAGATACTTTCACTGTACCCATGCACCAACAGCACAGGAGGAAGTCAACAAACAAAATGTATGTGGAAAGGGAATGAAACGCTTTCCTGAGCTATGGACATCAATGGGACTGCAGCCACTGCCACATTACTAAAGGGAAAAGAATCTCTTGACAAATTACACTATTACAGTTACTTTTTTTTTTTTTACCAGCATTCAAAATCTGTCCTGCACTTATGAAAACAATAAGCATAATATCATCTTTTTAATTTATTTTTTGGTCATACCATGTGGTTTGCGGTACCTTGTTCCCTCTCCAGGGATTGAACTTGCGGCCATGGCAGTGAAAGCACTGAGTCCTAACCACTGGACCACCAGGGAAGTCCCCACAATACCACCTTTATTCTAATACTCCCACGTCCAACCAAAGTCAGAGTGCAAGAGAAGAGATGAGCCTCCTAAAACAGAATCTTAGCTTCATGGACATATTTGTGAGATAGTCTATTTTCTACGTTTTTATATGAGGCCATCACACACTTCTGCATCTACATAAAAAACATCAGCTCTAGATGACAAGGTCTCTGGGAGAAATGTGTACGATAATCTCCGGGAGGTATATGAAAGGGCAATTTCAACAGAGACTCAGACACAGAGAACCGACTTAGGGACACAGTGGCGGGGGTGGGGGGAGGAATTGCAAGAGTAGCACTGAAACAGATACATGAACATATGTGAAACAGACAGCTGATGGGAAGTTATTGTATAACACAGGGAGTTCAACCCAGTGCTCTGTGACAACCTAGTGGGGTCAGATGGGATGGGAGGGGGGAAGGAGGTTCAAGAGGGATGGGACATATGTGTACCTATGGCTGATTCATGGTGATGTATGGCAGAAACCAAGACTACACTGTAAAGCAATTAAAAACAAAAACCAAAAAAAGGGCACTTCCACCAGTAAGAGATACCAGGACGGGTTGCTAATTCTCTCTTCCATCTTCTCATTATGCAGAAGGACAGGAATGCCTACAGGGGTGTTATTAACAAACACTTCTTGTGAGTATCTACTATGAGCCAAGCATTTTGCAAGGCACTTTACAAATATGCACCATTTCATCTACACCAAAATATAAGAACAGACAGGATCGTTGAGGCAAAGTTAAAAAACCAAAAGTCTGATCACGACCAGTCGCTACAGCAATTAAACTTAAGTGTTTGAAGTGAGAATTACTTTGCTTTTTAAAAAAAAATTTTTTTTTTCTTTTTTATGTTTTGCCCACATGGCACAGCATGAGAAATCTTAGTTCCGCGACCAGGGATCAAGCCTGCACTCCATGCATTAGAAGCACAGAGTCTTAACCACTGGACCACCAGGGAAGTCCCTACCCTGCTTTGTGTTATAAAATATGCTATCTCCAGAAATCATCCGTAAAAATCTTAAGAAAAGGGAACAATGTAAATAAATGAAGTCTACTTTTTCATTTACCAATAAACAGACCTCTTCAACATTTCAAATCCAATAAACGGCACTTTAGGGGTCACCCATTAAGTGAGCATTAGATCCACATACTGGAAACAGCATAAGCAAGTAAATTGGAGCAAAGAAAGAAACGTGCTTCACTAAAGGTTCGGATGTTCTGTTCTTGGTCTGTGATTAACAGCATTTACAAACATCAGCTGAAGGGATGAGGTAGTCTTAGCAGATTTTTCTTAAGACAGCAGCTGAGGTGGTAATCCTGTGTAGTTTAGTGCAGGTTTGGTCATATAAACAGACCTCTACGGCAAACATAACATGGATTCCTGGGTCAGTGATCCTGGACAGGCCCTACTAGACATGGATGGACAATGGGATGGCACCCGAGAGGACAATTAGCAGTAATGGTGCCACCTCTTTCAGTGTTCTGTTAGGCAAAAGGATATGGGAATATGTGTATGTAAAAAATGGTTGACTATTTTACTGAAATATGTATCAGGACACATCAAAAGTCAATGAAAAAACCAAGCTGAAGGTGCCTAATTCAGCCACCTGAGAAATGCCTGGTGCAAGGGCACAGTCTTGAGGGCCGATGGAAAGACTTGATTCTCCCTCAGAAGTTCCAGAAATCCAGTTGTATACTTATGGCGGCCATGGAAAAGTTGAAGTGATTAGTGAAGGCGGTTTACATGGACAGTAACACGAGTCCCTACTTAGAAAAAGAAATTAAAAATAAGAAAAGAAAACCCCACCTATAGTTCTTCTAGGATGTCATAAAAAGGAAACAAGTTGCTACTCACTGAGTACAAGTATTCATTGTCAGTTTCTGTCACTTGATTAACGAGAGCAACGTGACATACCACAAGCATGGGTTCACTTCAGTTCAGTCGCTCACTCGTGTCCGACTCTTTGCGACCCCATGAATCGCAGCACGCCAGGCCTCCCTGTCCATCACCAACTCCCGGAGGTCACTCAAACTCACGCCCATTGGATCAGTGATGCCATCCAGCCATCTCATCCTCGGTCGTCCCCTTCTCCTCCTGCCCCCAATCCCTCCCAGCATGAGTCTTTTCCAATGAGTCAGCTCTTCGCATCAGGTGGCCAAAGTACTGGAGTTTCAGCTTCAGCATCAGTCCTTCCAATGAACACCCAGGGCTGATCTCTTGCCCCTTCCACCATGTGAGGACACAGAAGAAGGCCATCTGGAGCAGGAAGTAGGCTTCTTTGACACCAGAATCTGTCGGAATGTTGAACTTGGAACCCCTCGCCTCTAGAACTGTGGGAAATATATTTCTGTTGTTTATAAACCACCAACTCTATGGTACTTTCTTACAGCAGTTCAAATGGACTAAGACAAATGAAAACATACATGGGAAAGTTTTTTGCAACTATTGCTTACAGCATGAATTTGGATGACAGGCTGAAAAGAAAGGGAGAAATTTGTGGATACAGAACAGAATAAGACACCATGAGGAAATTTTTAGGAGAATGTATATCCTAAAGGTTAGACTTTCAGATGGTCACCAGTCAAGGTTTTAATAAATTGAGCTTTTGATATTTCATCACTTGAAAATTAACAAGTTAAAGCAATCCATGTTATCTTAAAATTTAAGTATAACTTACCATTTAATAATTCTATGCTTTTATTTTTTTTTGTATTTATTTATTTTTTTACACGAACAATTCTATGCTTTTAGAGGTAAACTATTTTGACACTGTTTAGTTTTTGTTGATTAAATAAGACTGATCCTTCATTATCTTCCTCTTAGTGATCTGATAAAGATTTATGTATGAATGTAGCAATGGTTTTTGTGTAATCCTTCCACTGTCAAAAATTCTCTACACTCCCAACTGAACCTTCTACCTCATGTCAACATCATAACATCTTCTCAAGAGTAATTCTTCAATTTCTCAATCATCTACTTTTTTTTAAACTATAATCTTACATTTAAACTTGTAAGAGAAAAATTATTGTAATAGCATATTTTTGACTTGTCTTATTAACCCCTTTTCTAGTTATTGATGTCATTGAGGCCTTAATCAGTCTGAGTTCTCCAGTGAATCAGAACCAATGGGATATTTAACATATATATTAAGATGTATTATAAGTACTAGACTTACATGATTGTGAGTACTGGTAAGTCTGACATTCATAGAGCATGTGGACAGGAGCTCAATTTATAGTTTTCAGGCAAAATTTCTTCTTCTCAGGGAAACCTCAGTTTTTCTCTTATGGCCTTCAACTGATTGGATGAAGCCCAGCAACACTATCAAAGATAATCTCCTTTACTTAAAGTCAACCAATTATACATGTTACCTAAGTCTACAAAATACCTTCATAGCAACACCTAGATTCATATCACTGAATAACTGTACTATAGCCTAGCCAAGGGACTGTTGTATATCCCTTCTAACAACTAGTACAGAGGATAGGATCAATTAGTCAATAAAAAATGTTCTCAGAATTGCTGCTAATAATAGTAATAATAATAATAATTTTAAAGTCCAGGTTTGATGCATGAGACAGGGTGCTCAGGGCTGGAGCAGTGGGATGACCCTGAGGGATGGGATGGGGAGGGAGGTGGGAGGGGGGTTCAGGATGGGAAACACATGTACACCCATGGCTGATTCATGTCAATGTTTGGCAAAAACCACTACAATATTGTAAAGTAATTAGCCTCCAATTAAAATAAATAAATTAATTTTAAAAATAAAACCACTAATATAGAAGGCACTCTTCTTTCTAAATAATTAAATTTTGCTAATACATTTATTATACATGTATCAACTGCAACAGTAGAAAGTAAGAGTTATAAAATTCTGCAATAAAATGATTTGCAACTGATGACTGTATACCAAGTTATACTATTCATCAAATGTCAGGATAGAATGCAATTATTTTCATAGAAAGACTCAACATTTTTGCATCCCATGTATTTTTTCATTGGAATCTACTCCAAGATTCGTTTTCACACAAGGAGGGAAATAACCAAGAAAAATAAGACAATGGGACTCAAGTCAGTGAAACCAACACAAAGACAATAAAGTCTAGGAGGATAGATGCAGCAGTTTTAGAAAAGCCCAACTCTAAACTGTACCAGAAGGGGACTTCCCTGGTGGCTGGTGGCCCCGTGGCTAAGATTCAGCACTCCCAATGCAGGGGGCTCAGGTTCTATTTCTAGTCAAGGAACTAGATCTTGCATGTTGCAACTAAGAGTTCACTTGCCACAAGTAAAGATCCTGAATGCCGCAACGAAGACGAAGATCCTGTTGTATATCCCTTCTAACAACTAGTACAGAGGATAGGATCAATTAGTCAATAAAAATGTTCTCGGAATTGTGCTACAACTAAGACTGGAGTGTGTGCGTGTGTGTGTGGGGTGGCGTGGTCAGTTGCAAAGTNGCCGCAACGAAGACGAAGATCCTGTTGTATATCCCTTCTAACAACTAGTACAGAGGATAGGATCAATTAGTCAATAAAAATGTTCTCGGAATTGTGCTACAACTAAGACTGGAGTGTGTGCATGTGTGTGTGGGGTGGCGTGGTCAGTTGCAAAGTTGTGTTGGACTCTTTATGACCCCATGGACTGTAGCCCTCCAAGCTTCCCTGTTTATGGGATTCTCCAGGCAAGAATACTGGAGTGGGTAGCCATTTCCTTCTCCAGGGAATCTTCCCAACCCAGGGATCAAACCTGGAAGGCAGATTCTTTACCACTGAACCACCTAGGAAGACCTGGTGGAGCCAAAGAAAACAAACATCTAAAAATAGATAAGTAAATAAACTGTACTAGGAGGATGGAAGACTCTTGGAGGTAGGTTACCAGGGAAGAAAATGACACTGATAGATCACATTGAAGATCAACAAGTATCTGTAAATCTAAGCCAAAGGTGAGGCCATTATTAACTCTAGGATAAACGAAAGAATGCACAAAAAAGGAAGCACAGCATTACATGTGGCAGGGACTGCTGTTGCTGCTGCTAAGTCACTTCAGTCATGTCCGACTCTGTGCGACCCCAAAGACGGCAGCCCACCAGGCTTCCCCGTCCCTGGGATTCTCCAGGCAAGAACACTGGAGTGGGTTGCCATTTCCTTCTCCAGTGCATGAAAGTGAAAAGTGAAAGTGTCCCCCCTCAGTCGTGTCCGACTCTTCGTGACTCATGGACTGTAGCCTACCAGGCTCCTCCGTCCATGAGATTTCCCAGGCAAGAGTACTGGAGTGGGGTGCCATTGCCTTCTCCGGAGGCAGAGACTACTGGTAATCAATCCAATATTCATCTTCTCCTTGTTTCTTTCCAACAGAACCAGTGTATTTGGGCAAGAAATGTGTTGAGCTGAAGAACATTTCCCAGCTTCCCTTGCAGGTATTAGTGGTCATGTAAAACTTTTAGGGCCTATGGAATTTTAATAGAAGCAGCTGTGTAAGACATCTGGGAAAATTCCTTAAAGGAAACACACACTGTATGCCCTTTGCCCTTCCAAGACTTCCTCACCAGGAACAGGACTGCAATGCTTGACATAGAGGGAACATTCTGTAAACATGAGGATGCAATAGATGGGAAACCTGGAAAACAGGAAAGATAGAAAGATCTTGGATTGCTGATTCCATCTTGGAGTCTCCTAATGAGCCCTGAACTTCATATTCTGTGAGAAAAATAAACTGCAAATTTGTTTGAGCCAATGTTTTGGAATTTGTGTTACTAGATGAACACAACTTCCTAACCAAAATGATTATATTAGGAGGGATTGGGGTGGGGATGTATAAGAGAAGTAATTCACTTTTGATGTATGTAGGATGTTAATGTCTAAAATTCATAAACCAAAAAATAGTAAAAGCACATAATGGAAAATATGAAAGTACATACTGAGGACATTTACAAATTGAAAGTGATTACTCCTAGAAAGGAGTGGGATGGGGTAGGAATTGCTGTTTTTCATTTAAAGTTTTTAATATATTTATACTTTGAACATGTCTTACTTTAATAAAAATTAAAACTAATTAGAAGTAAACAAAAAGATACTCACTGGTTATTAACTCAATTTCTTGTCCTCAAATTCACTTCCTGTAAACTAACAATATTTTATGATTATCTAGCCCATAGCTGGGGAGAAGGCAATGGCAACCCACTCCAGTACTCTTGCCTGGAAAATCCCATAGACAGAGGAGCCTGGTAGGCTGCGGTCCATGGGGTTGCTAAGAGTCAGGCATGACTGAGCGCCTTCACTTTCACTTTTCACTTTCATGCACTGAAGAAGGAAATGGCAACCCACTCTAGTGTTCTTGCCTGGAGAATCCCAGGGACGGAGGAGCCTGGTGGGCTGCCGTCTATGGGGTCGCACAGAGTCAGACACGACTGAAGTGACTTAGCAGCAGCAGCCTGTAGTTGACCAGAGTCAGAGTAAAGCTTTAGAGAAGTTACACACTGTCTGGCCAATTCTGAACTCCAAGTGCAATGTCATCATATGATGTGCATAAGATCTGACTGCCATTTCCTCTTTCTCCCACCACAGATTTAATGTGTTCAGAGTTTATGACTGATTTGCCACATGTAGCAAGAATCATATATATTAGCCCTAATCCAAACTGTTTTCAGCTCTTCTTGAGCTCCAGGAATGAAGATTCTACAACTCAGATGCCTAAATAATTCATTAGGCTAATTAAAAACCCCATTTTCTTCTTACTCCTAATTGGCATCACTCTTGATTTAAATCCTCTTTTTGTGTGTGTGTGTGGATTTAAGTATGGCTAGGAATATCTGGTTACTGTTCTTCCTATTATTATCATTTTATTCCTTATTCTTTTATCTGCTACTTTTCTTATACATGAAAACGATTTCTTACTTATCTCATATATGAAAAGGATTAGTCTCTCAAACCTTTAACATCTTAATGCCAGAGGCTGATTCTTAAATTAACCTTAGAGATTTAAAAGAAAAAATAAGCTTGTGAATCAGATCTCAGTTTGCATATGTTAGAAGCAGGCAAATCAGGCTGGTTCATCGATAATCACATGGAGAGAAGGCGAATAGAAATTTTAATCAAAAGAAGCTTTGAGCAGGATTTGCGCTCCTTGCTTGTACAAAGACAATGCATTATCCTTTAGATTGGCACTTCTCAGATGCACAGAAAGATGGCTAAAATTGCTGTATTGTTTTCTGATTGATGAAAGCCCTCTCCCACTTCACATATAATATCAACACTGGCTTTAAGATGACTTTAAGATGATGGTAAAGATGAAAACTACTTAAGAATCATGGTTTACATATCTCTTTCTTTTGCTAGACACAGATCGGGGTATCTTTTTACTTTATTTTAATAGCCAAGGAAATAATATTTGCCCTTATTTCTTTATAACTAGACAGCTTATCATGAGGTTTTCCTCTGCTGGAAACCACTTATGAAAAGTCACACATACTGAGATAGCCTTTCCTATACTCGTCCTCTGATGCAAGAAAAACATATTGAGTTGTAGCAAGAAAAAAAAAATTGAGTATCAGCGCCTTAGCTTTCTCTATATTTATTAAAGAGCTCTAAATGTTCAAGAAACTGCATTCAAATGGGGCTTCATTATATTTCTCCTTTAACTTATTAATTTACAAAAAGAAGGACTTATACTGCCTGTTTTGTAAACAGTGTTGTTATTTGAAATCATTTTAATGGGAGTGACTTAAATAACATCATACAATGAACAAGATAGCTATACTCCTGTTTGTAGTATTATCTATGTTGTATCAAAAAGACTTACTGATATTTCTCCTAAACTGTCTCTATGAGGGGAAAAGATCATTTTGTTATGGGCATCTTTTAGAAACCAACCTACTGGTGACATTTCTCTTCAACTTGGCAAATTAATCTAACGCAATTAAAGGAATTTAAAACCAGCTGATAGACCACACACTAAGAGGTCTTACAGCCTTCCCAGGTGGCACTAGTGGCCAATTCAGAAGACATATGAGACACAGGTTTGATCCCTGCATCAGGAAGATCCCCTGGAGGAGGGCATGGCAACCCACTCCAGAATTCTTGCCTAGAGAATCCCATGGACAGAGGAGCCTGGCAGGCTACAGTCTATGGGGTCGAAAAGAGCTGGACATGACTGAAGTGATTTAACACTCAGTTCAGTTCAGTTCAGTTCAGCCGCTCAGTCATGTCCGACTCTTTGCGACCCCATGAATCGCAGCACGCCAGGCCTCCCTGTCCATCACCAACTCTCGGAGTTCACTCAGACTCACGTCCATCGAGTCAGTGATACCATCCAGCCATCTCATCCTCTGTCATCCCCTTCTCCTCCTGCCCCCAATCCCTCCCAGCATCAGAGTCTTTTCCAATGAGTCAACTCTTTGCATGAGGTGGCCAAAGTACTGGAGTTTCAGCTTCAGCATCATTCCCTCCAAAGAAATTCCAGGGCTGATCTCCTTCAGAATGGACTGGTTGGGTCTCCTTGCAGTCCAAGGTACTCTCAAGAGTCTTCTCCAACACCACAGTTCAAAAGCATCAATTCTTAGGTGGTCAGCTTTCCTCACAGACCAACTCTCACATCCATACATGACCACTGGGAAAACCATAGTCTTGACTAGACGGACCTTTGTTGGCAAAGTAATGTCTCTACTTTTCAATATGCTATCTAGGTTGGTCATAACTTTTAACACTCAAAAGGTCTTCAAATCTTAAATTAAAAAGTGGATACAAGTTATGTTGTGAGTATTTATGCTGAGAGAAAGGGGAGGAAATGAAAGGATCCCCCACTGTCATGGACCAGTGATGCATCATACCCTCTTGAAGATGAAGCCAGCTTATGGTTTGTATATGGGAATTTGGAATGCACCTCTCTGATGCCAAAACCTGTGCTCTTCCTGGCACAATGCTGCCACCCTGGTCCAGATCTACCTGTCATACTGTCTTCAAGATAAGTTAGGAGTTCACCATCACATTTGAAAACAAACAGAGAAAGCACTTCCATGATTTGTATTTACCTTCAATGGTTCTCTAAATTTAGACAGTATTCATCTGAACATTTGAAGTTAGGGGAAAACCCACATATAGTCTACTGGTGGGAGATCTCTCATGGAAAAAGATGTTGCTGTTGTGCTATGAAGGGCAGGATGTAGGTAGATTTAATGGCTATTTCTTTAGAACTGTGAATGAGGTTTTCCTTCTCTATTCAGAATTCCCCAATGGCTTTCTCAATGGGATACATTCCTGTGATTAATTTCCATAGTTCGGAAAATGCAGTCCATGAAGCATTTTTTTTTTCTTATTCAAAGTCAATCTGTAAGTTAATGCTTTAAACATTGATTTCATTAGCAACCTATAGTATCTGTAGCACTCTATGGATTGATTTTTATTACTCTAAGGGCATCCAGAATTCTCTAGTGTAAAGACACCATTGGCACACATCAACCTTATGCTAACAGACATGCACTGGTACACCTTTCTTATGCTCAAATGGCCAAACACCCACTCAACAAGTGTTTATTGAGTGCCTACTGTGTGTCAGACATTGTTACAAGTGGTGGATGGGCAGGCAGAAAGGTGCAGACAGGCTGAAAGCTGCCCTCATGAGCATACCTTCTAATGGAGGGAGACAGAGATCAATCAACAAATAAATGTAAAGTGGCTCTGATGGTGATGGGGAAAGGCGGATAGGGAGTGCTGGTTGGGTGGTGTAGCAAAGTTGATATGTTGCAGCGTGATATTTGAGAAGAGTTCTAAGGAAGTGAAAGGAAGAAATACTTTCAGCTATGACTATGGATGGGGCAGTTGTCCAGGCAGAGGGAGCAGTGACTGCAGAAGCTCTGAGGCCAGGGCAAAGCCAAGCCACGGAGCCTGTGGCGGCTGAGGTGGGTAAGGGAGACACTACAGCGGTAGTGTCTGGGAAGCAGGGACTGAAATTGTCCAGCCCCAGGCACCACAGTAACCATTTGTGTGAGTTATTTTACAACAGGAGGTCCTGGTAAGGAACACAGAACTAATGAGGCACCACCAGCCGGAAGAGTTCAGGAAAGGTCAAAAGCAGATGCCATGTGTCCTACCACCTCCCAGAAGCCTCTTTGCTGGCATCCATCTTGGCTGAGCAATGTGCGCACCACCAGAAAGGAACCTGAGTCAGAATGATTGTCCAGAGACAGTCAGAAACTGACCCCATCACCATAAAATTCAAGATTTTGAGCCACATGGCAGAGCAGTCCTCCTGGTTTCCCTTATCCTGCTGCTCTCCACCTGGGCACCCCTTCCCAGGAATGTCTCTTTCTTTGTCAGCACATGTGTCTCTTCAGACAATCTGTTTCTGAGTGTTAGACAAGAGCCCACTCTTGGGGTCTGGAAGGGGTCCCCTTTCCCACTACAGTAGGAACTAGGGCTTTAGGAATGTGTCTGAGTGAGTATGTGTATGTGTGTTGGAGGGCAGTATTTGTGGGTAATTTTCAGTCTGGTAGATCATGGGAAGAGCTGTGGGTCTCCTTTGGAAAAAGATGGGGGGGCTTGGATGGTTTGGAGCCAAGAAATGATGACAACTCACTGACTTTGTAGCATTCAGTGTGACTGATGGGAGGACGGTAGCCTGTTGGCAGAAGCAAAGTCCTTGAGGATGCTCTTGTGGTCAACCAGGTAAGAGATGGTGGTAAACTTGTATGGCAGTGGAGGGGGGAAGACCTGGCTAGGTTCTTGCTGGTGATTGTGAAGGTTGAGCCAATGTGATTTGCAGAGTGAATGTCTCAGATAAAGAGGAGACTAGGATGACTTCCAACTTCTTTGCTGACACAACTAGAAAAATGAAGTCACCATTGACTGAGATGACAGAAGGCTGTCACAGGGAGCTGTGGGGAGAAGGGGCCACCCCTCTGCCTCAGTCTCCTATGGGAGGAGGAAGTCTGGAGGCAGTGTAAGATCCATTGTCCAGAAAGAAAGACAGTCCAGGGATATGTAAACAAAGCCAAAAAGCTTATGCTACACATGGAAAATACCACTGCCCATAAATACTTGGCTTATTAATCCCATTCAACACAGTATAGCACACTGGCTAGAAGCACTGATGCTGGAAACAGCCTCAGTCCAAATATCAACTCTGACACTTAATAACTGTGAATATGGCCCATCTGCTTATTCCCCTCAAAGTTGTTGTGTTTGAATGAAGTGACTTGTTTACAGTTAATGGAAAAGGTCAATTTTCATTCCAGTGCCAAAGAAAGGCAATGCCAAAGAATGCTCAAACTACCGCACAATTGCACTCATCTCACATGCTAGTAAAGTAATGCTCAAATTCTCCAAGCCAGGCTTCAGCAATACGTAAACCATGAACTCCCTGATGTTCAAGCTGGTTTTAGAACAGGCAGAGGAACCAGAGATCAAATTGCCAACATCCACTGGATTATCGAAAAAGCAAGAGAGTTCCAGAAAAACATCTACTTCTGCTTTATTGACTATGCCAAAGCCTTTGACTGTGTGGATCACAATAAACTGTGGAAAATTCTGAAAGAGATGGGAATATCAGAACACCTGACCTGCCTCTTGAGAAAACTATATGCAGGTCAGGAAGGAACAGTTAGAACTGGACATGGAACAACAGACTGGTTCCAAATAGGAAAAGGAGTACGTCAAGGCTGTATATTGTCACCCTGCTT
>SJYX01007953.1:0-64921 GCA_006410675.1 Oreotragus oreotragus | reverse complement strand
TGGGGGCAGGAGGAGAAGGGGACGACCGAGGATGAGATGGCCGGATGGCATCACAGACTCGATGGACATGAGTCTGAGTGAACTCCGGGAGATGGTGATGAACAGGGAGGCCTGGAGTTCTGCGATTCATGGGGTCGCAAAGAGTCGGACACGACTGAGCGACTGAACTGAACTGAACTGAGATATGTGTGTGTTCAGTTGTGTCCAACTCTTTGTGACCTCATGGACTGTAGCCTGCCAGAATCCTCTGTCCAGGCGATTTCCCAGGCCAGAATATTGGAGTGGGTTACCATTTCCTTCTCCAGGGGATCTTCCCTACCCAGGCATTAAACCCAGGTCTCCCGCCTTGCAGGTGGATCCTCCAAGATCTGAGCCACCAGGGAAGCCCATATGAGGTTGGCAAGGGTTAAAAATCACCTCTATAAAACTGTTAAGAGTATTGTGTGTCTCAATTCAACTTCAAATGGAGAATTAGACTAAAGAAATGTTGATGTAAAAAAGTGCTATTTTGGGGACTTCCCTGGTGCTCCAGTGGTTGGGAAACTAGTTTCCAGGGCATGGGACGTGGGTTTGATCGCTGGTCCAGGAGCTAATATCCCACATGTTTTAAGGCTCCTGAGCCCAAGTTAAGATATGACATGGCAAAATAAGTAAATATATGAATAAATATTTTTAAAGTCATATTTTTTTTAAAGACAAAGCTGAAAAGTAAGATGATAAATTGGAAATGGAAGGATCAAAGGATCATTTACTACCCATGTTACCAAAAACAAACAGTTTCTAATTTGGAGGATAGTTGGGGGCTTAAGGCTGCATCTGATTCCACATGTCCAAAGCATGTAGTGGGCCTCATCAGAGCAACCCTGTCCCTCTGTGTAGTTCAGAGCAACCCTGTCCCTCTGTGTAGTTAACTATGGAAAATACAGTCCGTGACATTCATGTGTAGTCCTGCGTGAAACCATTGAGCATCGGGATGGTCTCGTGCAGGTAAGAGAAGGAAAATAATCACAAATAACTCAGCTTCATTCCTCATTCTTTATTTTAGGGAGTCCCTTCAGTTGTCAAAATTTACCTTTCTCTCATCCTGTACACATCACTGTGTGCCTCTCATCTTTATGAAAAAGGATTGAACGAAATTCCTCAACAATCTCCAGCCACAGGTTCTAACTATTCTAGTTATGAGTTTATTTTTACTTTCAACCTCTGGCAGAAAAATACGAGATTCCACTGCCATGAGCATTTCAGATTTCATACATGAACTTATGAGCAGCAGAAAAAAAGATTTCTTTAAGGTTTTCCCTCTATTGTATGTTTGAGCATATTTTTTTGTAGCTACATCTTACAATGCCTCAGTGACTTTGTAACTTCAGGTAAGCCTCTGCTTCAGTTTCTTCTGCCTCTAAAGGTTAAGGTAAGAATTAAATATAACTAATCATTAAGTATGGTACAAACATGAAGTCTACTATTCTTTTCTTTTTTAATTGAAATATACTTGATTTACAATACTGTGTTAGTTTCACATGTACAGCAAAGTGATTCTGATCTATCGATATAGATATAGATAGCACAGAAGAACCGATGCTTTCGAATTGTGATGCTGGGAAAAACTCTTGAGAGTCCCTTGGACTGCAAAGAGATCAAACCAGCCAATTCTAAAGGAAATCAACCCTGAATATTCATTGGAAGGACTGATGTTGAAGCTGAAGCTCCAACACTTTGGCCACATTATGCAAACAGCCAACTCATTGGAAAAGACCCTGATGCTAGGAAAGAGTGAAGGCAAAAGGAGAAGAGGGTGTCAGAGGATGAGAAGGTTAGATAATATCACTGACTCAATGGACATGGGTTCGGCAGAGAATCAGACATGACTTAGCCACTGAACAACAACAAATAGATGTCTCTCTATATCTATATTCTTTATTCTTTTTCAGATTCTTTTCCCATATAGGTTATACAGGATATTGATTATAGTTCCCTGTGCTATACAGTATGTCTTTGTTATCCATTTTATATAGTGTATATATGTTACTCCCAAATTATCCCTGCCCTCCTACTATTCTTGAATATAGGACGTTGTGCTATCCATTGCAGATTCAAAGCTCAGTAAGAGGCTCTTTTCCCTTGACAAGTTCATACCTCATTGGGTGAAAATCTAAAACCAAGTAAGCAAGTTCATTGGAAGGACTGATGTTGAAGCTGAAATTCTAATACTTTGGCCACCTGATGCAAAGAGCTGATTCACTGGAAAAGACCCTGATGCTGGGAAAGATTGAAGGCAGGAGAAGAAGGGGGCAACAGAAGATGAGATGGTTGGATGGCATCACTGACTCAATGGACATGGGTTTGGGTGGACTCCAGGAGTTGGTGATGGACAGGGAGGCCTGGTGTGCTGCGGTTCATGGGGTCGCAAAGAGTCAGACACGACTGAGCAACCGAACTTAACTAAAGCAAGTACAATATATCATAATATTGCAATCAATCATCTATTTACTATTAAGCAATGATATTTATATACATATAGTAACCTGGTCATCCAAAAATTCCCTTTTAGTCCTACCTGTAGCCTTATCTAGCTTATAAGCTGGAAAAACCAATTAACCTGTTTGAGACTTAGGTTATCTATCCATATGTAAAATGAGGGTTGAATTACATGATTTCCAAACTCCTTTGATTCAAACCCATGCTCCAGTATTACTCATTTTAGCTCTCACTTCTAGTACTTATTAGAGGCGAGACTGTATCTGGAAGATATTGTTGGTTGACTACCCTGTAGACACTGGCCCTTTATCTTTGCTAAAAGCAACCTCCCCAAAGTTTGGCCAGGTCTAGGGCAGCAATATACTCAGGGAGCTGTGCTCTCCTCAACTCCAAGGGATGAAACGGGAATGTTGAAGCCACAAAAGGGGAAGATGTGTGAAGAATAACTCCATTTCCTGCCTTTGGATACAGAGACTGAGGAGGTGATGCCTAGAGCTAGGGCAACCATCTTCCCACCACTTACTGATATAAACTCACTCACTGAGGAAGGCAGAATGGGAAACTGAGACACATCAGTTTCCCTGAGTTTCCCTGGTGTTCAGGCAGTAAAGAATCCACCTGCCATGCAGCAGACTTGGGTTTGATCCCTGTGTTGGGAAGATCCCCTGGAGAAGGGAATGTCAACCTACTCCAGTATTCTTGCCTGGAGAATCCCATGGACAGAGAGGAAATTAGTGGGCAGCAGTCCAAAGGGTTGCAAAGAGTCAGACATGACTGAGCGATCAACACTTACTTACACTTAGTTACATATGTGGGATCTTAGTTCCCCAACCAGGGATGGAACCTGTACCCCCTGCAGTGGAAGTGGGGAGTCTTAACTATTAGACTGCCAGGGAAGCCCCCACATAAGGATTCTTGATATCGTCATGCCAAGAAATTAATCAGTCCTGGAACTGTGCTTGAATTTGCATGTGTGAGATTAAAAGAAAAAAGAAAATCTGTGTTGTTCAAGCCACTGAAAGTGCCCAACTAAAAATATACAATCTGAAAAGCTGAATTATGGTACTTTTAAATGTTTACTAATCACAAGCCAAATTTAATACTGTAAGAAAGATAATTCATTTCAGACCAGTAAGAGGATAAGATGAGAGATTCAGAGAAAGAAAAGCCCCTTAACAAATCTGATCTTCAATTTTCTCATCTGTAAAATAGAACCCAAAGTATATCTACATCACTGAGATGGTAAAGGTAGAGTAAGAATTCACTATTTATTAACTATTGAATTATACATGAGAAAGCTGGTATGGCAGAGATTGTTATACCACCACCAAATCCTGTTATATTTTGTGTTTCTTCCTGGACACACAGGAAGACCATTTCCCCCCAGCTTCCCATGTGAATAGGTTTTGATCATGTGACTCAATTCTGGGTTGTGGGGAAAAGTGATGCAATCACCTTGGAGTCTGGCTCTCATTAATATCTCATGTGATCCTCCTGGTCGCTCTCCTAGTGTCACATTATTGTCAAATTTCAAGGCATGAGACCAAGTTTTCATATTGGACACTAGATGGACATTGACTAGTTTTATTTTATTAAAATATCTACCAAGATTTACAATGATCTCTTTTCACTCATGTTTTTTACTTTTCATTTAAAAATGAAAGGTAATTTAATAATGAAGAAAGCTTACTCAAAATGTATATCAAAATAAATATGGAAAAATGACTTTAAAATATCAGATAAAGCTTGAAAAATCATTAACAAATTCTTCCCAGGGAAGCCAAGCAGCTATTCCTCTAAGTAGGTACATATAAGTACGTATTATTTATACCTAAACATTGACTAGAAAGAATGTCTGTAAAGAAAATGATGTCCTTAGGCACATACAGTTTTTTGCCTTTTCTCAAACACAGCCTAGACATCTTATCTTCTCCTGTAGCTTTTAACACACACTCTGCATTTCTACTCCATCTGGCAGGGCTGGTTTAAAGGAAGATGTGGGATTGTGGGAAAATGCCAAAGGAGAAATCCACTGCTCCTTGTAGTTGAATCACATTTACCACCAGACATGAGCAAGTAAATGTGTGTGCCTGCTAATGGCAACATACTTTCCCTTTTACGAGTTGTATTATGTTTACAGCAACTTCTTTTTGTAATTAGGCATAATAACAGTTATAATTTCCATCCATCTAAGTAAAAAAAGAAAAAGCCATGAAAATAACTTCTATATATATTACCTAGAAGATAAAGAAATCTCCAGCATTTTCATAAGAACCCTAGTTGGCATTATAAATTTTTAATGTGAACCATGAAATGTGGAATACTATTAACATAGGAAATGATTTAAAATTTTTGGCTTGATGAAAATTAATGTACATTCACTTTCAAATCTGCTTCTCTGGTTTTATATTTCACTTGAAACTAAGGCTTAAATATTAATTTACTTATTTCCATATAGCTTGATTTTGAAAATAGTAATTTTTGAACATTTACAGCTAATGGGTCCACTTCACTGGAAGATTGAAAAGAAACATTCCTCTTCAGCAATGACATGCATTTCATAACTTTTAAAAATATAAAACAAACAGATATATTAAAATAAGTGAAAGTGAAGTTGCTCAGTCATGTCCGACTCTTTGCGACCTGTGGACTGTAGCCCACCAAGCCCCTCCGTCCATGGGATCCTCCAGGCAAGAATACTGGAGTGGGTTGCCATTTCCTTCTCCAGGATATTAAAATAAAGATATAATAAAAGAAACTGAGAAGAATACAGAAACTGCATTCATGTTTAAGATAAGATTATGAAAACAAAAGACATCGAAGAAAGGTCACTGGAATCTAACCACCCAATCAATTGGGAGTAAAAGGTCATACCTTAACTATTGATAGGGCTACTTGAGTAGAAAATTTTCAAAAGCACTGTACTAGTTATATAGTCAAGTCACTTATCTTCAGCTTGATATTTGCCTCAAAAGTTTCACATCTAAATGAGTGTACCTGAACAAACCCAGGGACAGGAAACTCATTTCCCTCCTTGCAATTACTTCCACAGTTGGGCAGCTCTGTAAGTTAGAAGGCATATTGTCAGGGTAAGTAAATCCCCCTGTTACAACAAAAGATCCCCAATTCTTCATGGCTGGACACAATAAGAGTTAATTTCACGTTCATACCACAGAGCAACATGGAGTTCCTGTCCTGCTTCAGATTTATTTCATGTTCATATCACAGTCCAACATGGAGTTCCTGTTCTGTTTCCTCTCATACACCCAGGTCCCTTCCACCCAGGTTTTCCCCTGGGTCTCTTGCACCTGGCAGGCAGGCCAGGGAACAGAGAGCATGTCAAAGATCTCAAAGGAGGCTCTAAAGGGCAGGCCTAGAAGTAGTGTACATCAATCCTACCCATTGGCCTCATATAGGCACATGGCCCCACATGACTAACAAGGGGCACTAGGACAACAAATATTATAAATTTACTACTGCAATTGACATTACATTAGGTGCTGTTACCATGTTGAATTTACTCCCCTAACTGCTGTTACCCATGCTGCCAAACTGCATCTCTTCTTTTTTGCACTAGTTTACTGATGGAAGGATGGATATTCTATTTATTTCATGTTGTTGGATGTGAATACCGTGACTAGCCTAATCAGAACGTTTTGGGTCCTGTCTGTCCCATCTCTGGCCCTTTAAACATATGACCATCTCTAAAAGCAAGTGAGACTTTTAGAGCCAGCCATAAACACAGCCAGATGCTCAGACCAAAATATCTGTAGTTATCCATGGTATGTTTCTTTCTCTCAAATCTGACATCAAATTCATTGGGAAATTCTATCAGTCTCACCTTCAAAACTAACCCCAAATCTGATGATCTCTCACTATGTCGTACTGCTCTGGTCTAAGCCACCACCATTTTTAGATTGCATTCCTGCTGTAGCCCCTAAGATGTGCCTGCTTCTACCCTGAGCTTGTCCTGCACCCCCACACCACCCTCGCCACCAGCCTATTGAAAGCTGTCATTCTTTTTAACTCCTATGCTCAGAACTCTTCTAGGACTCCCATTCTCACACCAAGTAAAAGTCAAAGTCCACACAATGCCTAGCAGCCTCTAAAAGGCCACCACTACTGTGATCTCTGCTTTATTGACTATGACAAAGGCTTTGACTGTGTGGATCACAATAAACTGTGGAACATTCTGAAAGAGATGGGAATACCAGACCACCTAACCTGCCTCTTGAGAAATCTGTATGCAGGTCAGGAAGCAACAGTTAGAACTGCACATGGAACAACAGACTGGTTCCAAATAGGAAAAGGAGTACGTCAAGGCTGTATATTGTCACCCTGCTTATTTAACTTATATGCAGAGTACATCATGAGAAACGCTGGACTGGAAGAAACACAAGCTGGAATCAAGATTGCCGGGAGAAATATCAATAACCTCAGATATGCTGATGACACCACCCTTATGGCAGAAAGTGAGGAGGAGCTAAAAAGCCTCTTGATGAAAGTGAAGGAGGAGAGTGAAAAAGTTGGCTTAAAGCTCAACATTCAGAAAACGAAGATCATGGCATCCGGTCCCATCACTTTATGGGAAATAGATGGGGAAACAGTGGAAACAGTGTCAGACTTTATTTTTTGGGGCTCCAAAATCACTGCAGATGGTGACTGCAGCCATGAAATTAAAAGACGCTTACTCCTTGGAAGAAAAGTTATGACCAACCTGGATAGTATATTCAAAAGCAGAGACACTACTTTGCTGACTAAGGTCTGTCTAGTCAAGGCTATGGTTTTTCCTGTGGTCATATATTCATGTGAGAGTTGGACTGTGAAGAAGGCTGAGCACCAAAGAATTGATACTTTTGAACTGTGGTGTTGGAGAAGACTCTTGAGAGTCCCTTGGACTGCAAGGAGACCCAACCAGTCCATTCTGAAAGAGATCAACCCTGGGATTTCTTTGGAAGGAATGATGCTAAAGCTGAAACTCCAGTACTTTGGCCACCTCATGTGAAGAGTTGACTCACTGGAGAAGACTCTGATGCTGGGAGGGATTGGGGGCAGGAGGAGAAGGGGACGACCGAGCATGAGATAGCTGGATGGCATCATGGACTCGATGGACGTGAGTCTGAGTGAACTCCGGGAGTTGGTGATGAACAGAGAGGCCTGGCGTGCTGCAATTCATGGTGTCGCAGAGTCAGACACGAATGAGCGACTGAACTGAACTGAACTGATACCATCAAAAGAAATCTGGCTAAAATGAAAGGGCTTCCGGTGCCCCTGTCAGTGAATTGGTGCTCTGTTCATTCATTTAGCTTATTCTATAACTCAAACTCTGCCCCTAAATCCCAACTTCTCCTCCCAACCCCTATGTTGCTATGACCCACCTATGCTCTGTCCTCAAAAGCTGCCAAAAAAAACAAAACAAAACATTTCTGCCCTTTGCAGGTTGGACCCCTTCCTATGGCCTTTGCTAAGGGTCTGTACCTGCCACTTCCTGTTGGGTCTTCTCTGTGCCAGCTGTTTGATGATGCGATTCTCCATCTATTACTGATCAGTGGACCTACTGCTGCCACTCTTCACTTGTCTGCACAGACTTCCTCCTGCAAAGAGGAGAGCTATCCACCTGCCAAATACTGACAGTCAGCTTCCTCCCTGGATGTTCTGTTCCATTAGGCTCAGATTCCCATGCTCTTATTCTTCCGGTTTATCCTCTGTCTGAGATGCAGCTGGGCCTGGGAAGTTAGGCAAATATCTATGAGCTTGTGTTAGACCTCACGGTCTTTTCCTGGGACCCGTCGCTCCAAAGACCACCAAGGCTTGGATTCGATGTAAACAGCAAGAGGATTTATTAAGCCGGCGCGCTTGTTCCATTAGGCTCAGATTCCCATGCTCTTATTCTTCCGGTTTATCCTCTGTCTGAGATGCAGCTGGGCCTGGGAAGTTAGGCAAATATCTATGAGCTTGTGTTAGACCTCACGGTCTTTTCCTGGGACCCATCGCTCCAAAGACCACCAAGGCTTGGATTCGATGCAAACAGCAAGAGGATTTATTAAGCCGGCGCGCTGGGGTTCAGTCACCTCCGAGGAGGAACGAACCCCAGCAGTCGTTACTGAGCAGTTTTTAAGCACAAAAGCCACAAACAGGTGCGATTAGGGTGGGAACAGTTTGATTGGTGCATACGGTTTGACCTTTATGGGGATTGGTTTACGGGTTATCAGGCTCATGGTGGTTAGCAAATTTTTCTAAAAAAGGAGAAAGTTCTGTTGCAGAATACCTAGAAGAGGAATTCTTGGAAGCCCTTGCGGGCAAGTTAACTTTGGTAAATTTTATCTTAACTCTTATCTCTGGTAAATTTTTGTCCTGACTCCTCACTTGCATATCCAGATGACAAATTGTAAACAGCAGAAGGAGATGGTGATTTTTAAAAATAAGTCGTAAGGAAATGACCTGTCTTCCTTGTGGAAGGATATTGGCAAGGCTCTTGCAGGGGCTTGTGGATTGTTCATGCTGCCTTTGGGGTAGAAACATAGTGAAGTTGGTTCCCAACAGTATGAACCAGATAGGTTAATGCTCAGCTCATATTCCCCTCACCTTCTCATTTCCCATTTCTGTGCCTGGTAGCCTGACAACTGCCAGCCCCTACATCTCTTTCCTAGAGCTGTCTCTGGAGGTTTTGCTTGCTCTGGCAAGACCCAAGCAACTGGAGAATTAAAGTCTCCCAGGACTGATGCTGAAGCTTCAATATTTTGGCCACCTGATGCAAACAGTTGACTAATTAGAAAAGATTCTGATGCTGGGAAAGACTGAGGGCCGGAGGAGAGGACAACAGAGGATGAGATGGTTGGCTGGCATCACTGACTCAATGGGCACGAGTTTGAGTAAACTCCAGGATATGGTGAAGGACAGGGAAGCCTGGCAATTGCAGTTCATGGGGTCTCGGAGAGTTGGAGATGACTGAGAAAGTCAACAACCACCACCACCACCACCTCTGGCCCTGTGCAGTCCTTACTGAGTCAGTGACCAGGGTTGGTATATAGATAACCTAACTCTCTCTTTACCTGGATAAGATACCTCTGAGGAGTGTGTTTGATACTATATTGTCACCCTGCTTATTTAACTTATATGCAGAGTATGGTGAGGTGAGGTGAGGTGAAGTCGCTCAGTCGTGTCCGACTCTTTGCAACCCCACGGACTGTAGCCTACCAGGCTCTTCCATCCATGGGATTTTCCGGTCAAGAGTACTGGAGTGGGTTGCCATTTCCTTCTCCAGAGACTCTTCCCAACCCAGGGATCAAACCCAGGTCTCCCGCATTGTAGGCAGATGCTTTACCGTCTGAGCCACCAGGGAAGTATATGCAGAGTACATCATCCAAAATGCCGGGCTGGATGAAGCCCAAGCTGGAATCAAGATTGCTTGGAAAAAATATCAATAACTTCAGATATGCAGATGACACTACACTTACGGGGTCACAAGAATCAGACATGACTTAGTGACTAAACCACCACCACCCTTAGGGCAGAAAGCAAAGAGGAACTAAAGAGCCTCTTGATGACAGTGAGGAAGAGAGTGCAAAAGCCGGATTAAAACTCATCATTCAAAAAACAAAGGTCACGGCATCCAGTCCCATTCAGTTCAGTTCAGTTCGGTTCAGTCGCTTAGTCGTGTCTGACTCTTTGCGACCCCATGAATCACAGCACGCCAGGCCTCCCTGTCCATCACCAACTCCAGGAGTTTACCCAAACTCGTGTCCATTGAGTCGGTGATGCCATCCAGCCCTCTCATCCTCTGCTGTCCCCTTCTCCTCCTGCCCCCAATCCCTCCCAGTGTCAGGGTCTTCTCCAATGAGTCAACTCTTCGCATCAGGTGGCCAAAGTACTGGAGTTTCAGCTTCAGCATCAGTCCTTCTAATGAACACCCAGGGCTGATCTCCTTTAGGATGGACTGGTTGGATCTCCTTGCAGTCCAAGGGACTCTGAAGAGTCTTCTCCAATACAGTTCAAAAGCATCCATTCTTCGGCACTCAGCCTCCAGTCCCACTACTTCATGGCAAATAGATGGGAAACAATGGAAACAGTGACAAACTTTACTTTCTTGGGCTCCAAAATCAACATAGATGGTGACTGCAGCCACGAAGTTAAAAGATGCTTGCTCCTTGGAAGAAAAGCTATGATCAACCTAGATAGCATGTTAAAAAGCAGAGAAATTACTTTGCCAACAATGTCAGTCTAGTCAGAGATATGGTTTTTCCATTAGTCATGTATGGATGTGAGAGTTGGACCATAAAGAAGGCTGAGCACCGAACAATTGATGCTTTTGAACTGTGGTGTTAGAGAAGACTCTCGAGAGTCCCTCTGGCTGCAAGGAGATCAAACCAGTCAATCCTAAAGGAAATCAGTCCTGAATATTCATTGGAAGGATTGATGCTGAAGCTCCAATATTTTGGCCACCTGATGCGAAGAGCTGATTCATTGGAAAAGACCCTGATGCTGGGTCAGATTGAAGGCAGGAGGAGAAGGGGATGACAGAGGATGAGATGGTTGGATGGCATCACTGTCTCAATGGACATGAGTGTGAGTAAACTTGGGGAGATAGCAAAGGACAGGGAAGTCTGGCGTGCTGCAGTCCATGGGGTCACAAAGAGTCAGACACGACTGAGCCACTGAAAAACAACTTAGAGTTCCCCAGTATGATTAAGCTCCAGGTGCTCAGAGTGGTAACTGATGGTAACACATTCTTTATTGCTTTCCTTTCCTCCTTTGTCTCTCTCCTCCAAATAAATTACTTGCACTTGAAATTTTGTTTCAAGACCTACATCCAGGAGAACCCAAACAAAGATGGTAACCTACCTACTGGATGCCTTGAAGGACTGGAGTTGGATCTATGGAGATGATAGCAACAATTTAGTGGGGAAAGGAGCTAACAATGTGATGATGAACAGAATGAGCTACTTGGATAATAAACAGGATAAGATCTGCCACAGGTCCCATCCACCCTATGTCCAAGAGTCTGGGAGATTTTCCTGATAGGCAAGTAATTGAAACAAGACTGAATATAAAGGAAATGTTGGGTCATAACCCACTTCATCTATAATATGGGCATCAGTCACTCTGCCCAATATCCACAGGGCAATAAACTGGTGGAATTTAATTTCTTTTCATGTGGAGCTATTCAAGCATTACTTCGCAGATTTTTATGGGAGAATGATCCTCTGATGTGTTTCTTTGTCTAAGAGCTAAGTACAACTTAGAACAGATAACCAGGAGTGTTCCAATAACTATGTTCAAATATTTATGCAACATTGACTTTCTGAGCATAGAGTTAAACTGGTTAGTTCTTTTGCCAAATGCCTTCAGACTTCATTGACTTTTTTTTTGGAATTAGTACAAAAGCAGAGATTATATCCAAAACTTGTTCAAGGATTCTGTGTGGTCCAGAAAATGATGAGTCTTTACTGCTACATAGGAATTAAATATTGAACATGTTAACTCTTCAACTTTTGGGACAGTGAGCAACCAAGGTGTCTGGACCGACTTAGGAAAGACCTGTATATAAATCTCTGACCTATTCTTCTAAAAGAGCAGAAAAATTCTTGATAGTTCAGAATGATGCTAAGAAAAAGAGCAATTTCAGCCATTTAGGAGACAATGCTGAGCATCTGAACAGGGGTCCCTTTGCCCACAGCCAGTATTATTGTCACTGCTTTGTCAAGAATTCTAAGATCCTTTGAGCATGAAAGGGAGAGTAGGGAATCAAATCTCTCTACTTCATAGAGAATG
The DNA here is from genome assembly GCA_006410675.1 of Oreotragus oreotragus. Classification (NCBI taxonomy): domain Eukaryota; kingdom Metazoa; phylum Chordata; class Mammalia; order Artiodactyla; family Bovidae; genus Oreotragus; species Oreotragus oreotragus. Next base: position 52,672 of record SJYX01007953.1, on the reverse strand, counting down.
TATTAGAACTGCTTCAAAATTAGCCTCGGCTCAGCTTAATGAAATTTCCCCATTGTTCAGCAACAGCCCACCAAACTCAGCATTCAAGCTTTAGCCCCCTGACTGTAAAAAGATTCGGAAATCAGACAACCTGCAAAATGAAGATGATTATTCCTCTTCCCCAGGTTCACAAAAGGACTCAAACCTGCTCAGCCTCCAGAGGAGGCTAAATATTAGAGGCATCCTGACTGAGGACATGCTTTATTCTCAAATGTACAGTTAAATGCATAAAATGCCTATGTTATTGAGCCAGAAGTTTCTGCTATTAAACTGGCCAGCCCTGCTGCGTTCGAGAAATCATTCTCAAGAATGGCAGAGTAACCAGGAGATGTGAACTGGGATCACTCCCTTCTGGTGTCCCTGAAGGGTCTCCAGTGGGATTTTCCTTTGAAGGCCCTCTCCATGGAGACTTCTCCTCAGCTCTGGTTAAATTAATTTGCCTTCACTGGCCTGAGATAAGAGACGTATAATTGCTTTTCCACCCCTCATCCCTTCCACTCTGCACCCACACACAATCTTTGCATTTCCAATACTCCTGAAAGTATCACTGCAATAGCCACATGCCTTTCTGTTTGACATCAATACATGCATAAAGTCTGACCCTCATAGCTCACCTTTATCACTTGCTCTCTGTGTATTCATCTCCCTTTGGCCTGAACAGGGCACCTAAACTTACAGTCTTCAGAGCACCAGTCAGTGATGCAATGTAGCAAACAAAGGATCTCTTGATTCAAATTATACCAGTGTCAAATGCTGATGTGTGTAAATAATTAATTGAATTTTCACTGGTGAGTCCAGTTTGATCTTTCAGTCTCTGGTGACCCCTGGGGTCTGTAGCTCCCCAAGAAGCAGAGATGTTTAGGATTTTTTATTACCAGCTCATAACTAATTTATAGATTACTATGGAGTCAGGTGCACAGATTCAGGGCCTCATTTTTCACTCTAAGTAGCTCCAGTGTTAAGGGCTGGTTGCTGCTGCTGCTGCTGCTGCTGCTGCTGCTGCTACTAAGTCGCTTCAGTCGTGTCCGACTCTGTGCGATTCCATAGATGACAGCCCACCAGGCTCCCCCGTCCCTGGGATTCTCCAGGCAAGAACACTGGAGTGGGTTGCCATTTCCTTCTCCAATGCAAGAAAGTGAAAAGTGAAAGTGAAGTCACTCAGTTGTGTCTGACTCTTCGCGACCCATGGACTGCAGCCTACCAGGCTCCTCCGTGCATGGGATTTTCCAGGCAAGAGTACTGGAGTGGGGTGCCATTGCCTTCTCCAAGGGCTGGCTACTTCCCAGAAATCAATGAAAGGGAACAGAGATGTGGACAAGGCCCGGATGCCATGGCACAGGTATCTTTCAGAAGAAGCACAAATGTCCCCAAGTAAGGAATTTCCTACTTACAAACAACCAAGCTGTCTATCTGCTAAAGGTAAAACCCATGTATGTTGCATACTGGAAAAAAAGATCATTAAAATTATGTTCTTCATCTCTGATTTGCCTTCTTCAGTGAAGTTTTTATCAAAACAATTTCATTAGACTCAAACTTGGAGGAAGTACTAATGCTTTTTTAAAAAAGAGAAGGGACTTTCTTAACAAGAAAATTTTATCATGCCAAGAAATGAGCTTGAAAGAAAGGGAAAACACTTGAAGCTTAATTACAGCTTTGATAGCACATGTGCTATGTCTTTTAGACAACAGCATTAAGTATGGAGTTTATTTACTTAAGATTTTTCAAAGTTTATTTTTTAATTAAAAAAATTTGGGGGGCCTGTGCCACACAGCACGTGGGATCTTAATTCCTCGACCAGGGATTGAACCCTCACCCTATGCACTGGAAGCACGGACTCTTAACCCCTGGACCCCCAGGGAAGTTCTCCCTTATGATTTTCTAAAGTGTGTAGTATTATATGCACATGTTGATATGTGATAGAAAGAAGAGAAATGTGCAAAGGCTAAAAGGGCCATTTATTACAGACCTTCAAAGAAACCAACAATGACTTAGGGATGTGTATTACATCCCTGACTTTTCTGTGGTTTCCTCGATAGCATCAAGAGTTTTCTGTGAAGATACTTAAGAATTCCATCTCCATCATAGCGAAGTAAGTACTCCCGCCCTCTGACCCCTCAATCATGTCCACAGCTTCGACACACAAAACTCGTTCTCCCAGAGCTGAGGAAAGATGGGTGGTGTAAAGAAAACCTACATCCAGTGGCATCTGAAACAAGTACTGGTGGAATAAAGAAATCTCTGAACATATTCATAAGGAGTGTTTCTTTAGGGTACTTTTCTCTGTCTCAGGACCAAAGCTGTGTCACATTCTGAAACTGTTGCTATGGCAAAGCGTCCTGTTTTATTGACTATGGAGCACATTGTTGTGTTTAAGTCATGTAAATGATCAGGATACAAAGGAAAGGGCCTCCTGGCAGCCCCTGTGCAGGGGTCTCTCCCCCTTGACACATGCATTTTCACAGCCTGGGAAGGCATTTCTTTCAAAAAGCCCCACTCCCTGGGTGCTGCAAACTGGTCTTTGGAGACATTTATGAGATCTCCATATCTTTGAGAATTGATTCTGCAAGGGCAAAAGAATTCCCAATCATGAAGCCCTTGTTTTATTTTAAGGCCAGGATCTTTCTACAGAAATTTTGCATTCTCTACCTATTAACACATTTACTTTCCAGGCTGCTGATCTTGTCTGATATTTCAACTTTCTCTCAATTTCTGTCACTTAGAAGCAAAGTAGAAGAGTTTCTCTTTTGTTCCCTGCGTATCTCTCGAATATGTGTTTTTAATTAAGTATTTTACTACAGCATCAATTCACACTGATTAGACATAATTACAGAAACAAAATATGCAGAATACATTTTAATAATGCCTGCCACCTCCGAGGAAACAATGAAGATCTAATTTAATGATCTAAGTGTTGTTTGAAAGCAAGATGGAGTTTAAAAATAGTCATATATTTTGAAAAGGAGCTTATTAGTATTTTTTGATATAAATATAAGCTAAAATGCACCATTATCGGGGTTTCAAAACATGTAATTAAAAAAAAACACTGAGGGCAACATTTTTTTACATGAAGAATCAAATCACACTCTTTAATAATAAAAGCTTGATCCAATGAAAACAGTTTCAACTGTGACACTTGAGACAAGCTGTGATAATTTGTAGCCCAATTTCTCAGGGAAATTTTACCACTATGAAAATTGATTTTTGATGGTATTCTGTCCAATGTCTATTTCCAGGGTTTAATGCTATTCACACTTATGAAGAATGTTATCAGTGGGGGAAACTGCATGAAGGGTGCATATGAATTCGCTGGACTAGTTTTACAACCTCTTGTGTCTTAAACTATTTCGAAAAACAAAACAAAACAAAAAAACTAGAGCAAAAATCTATTTTTGATGCCAGGTAAAAATCTATTTTTCTGACTTGTAAAAAAACGTGCTGTCTTCAGTAGACCTTAGATAATTACAACTGCAGAGCCATCTGACATATTATTTCCAGCACTTGTGTAGGCGTCTGGAGTCAAGGGGGTTTTGGACAATAAGATAACTTTGTCAAGAAAAATTCTATTTATTCCACATTTTTAATTCACTCCGAAAAGAATTCTGTAAACAATATAAATGAGAGATCTATTTAATTTTACTGCTTCAGATGCCCTTCCAATAGTTATTAAAATAGTATTTACAATTCTCATAAACCTAGTTGTGTCACTGAATCTCTCACTTTGTTTAGATTTCTTGTTCCCTTTTGAAAAACTTGGTAGTTAAAATCCTAGTTTTGCATTCCTCCACTTCATGAGGGAAGTTCAGAGATTAATAAAAGGAATGTGAAACAGCACACACCAAGATTGTACATAATGTAAATATCTGTTCATATTTTGCTTGGGTGTAACTGTGTGTGTATGTGTGTGTATAGATTTGGGAAGGTGTGCAATCTTGCAATGTTAGGATCAAGAGGATCATATGAATTGCCTAATTTAACCTAAATATTAATATGTTAAGCATAAATATATTTGATATATATAATGCATACTGCTGGTTATATAATAAGTTTTTGCATTTCCATGACATTCTTCAAGGCTTCCCTCATGGTTCAGTGGTAAAGACTCTACCTGCTAATGTAGAAGACACAGGTTCGATCCCATGGTCAGGGAGATCCCCTAGAGAAGGAAATGGCAACCCACTTCAGTATTCTGGCCTGGAAAATTTTATGGACAGAGGAGCCTGGTGGGGTCAGAAAGAGTTAGACACAACTGAACGACTAAGCACACATGCACGGCATTCTTTAAGGGACCATGGCAGCACCACACCTCATTTTATCCTAATATAATTCTGTGAACTCACAAGAGGTTGTTACCATTATTCTCATGGAGAAAGTGGGCAGCTAACTTCCAAAGATATCCAGCCTCTGGCTTATCCTTACTAAGCATGCTAAAGTGAGATTAGAAATTAAAACCCAGATTCCGTACTACTCAGCCGTAAAAAACAATGAAAGAATGCCAACATGGATGGACCTAGGGATTATCATTACTAAGTAAAGTAAATCAGACGGAGAAAGACAAATATCATATGATGATCATTTATATGTGAAATCTAAAATATGAAACAAAACTATTTATGAAGCAGAAGCAGACTCACAGATGTAGAGCACAGACTTGCAGCTGCCAAGGGTGAGGGAGGGAAGGGCAGGCATGGAGTGGGAGTGTGGGGTTAGCAGATGCAAGCTTTCATATGTAGAATGACAAACAACGAGGTCCAGCTGTATAGCACAGGGAACTATATTCAATATTCTTTAATAAACCATAAAGGGAAAGAATATGAAAAAAGTGAAAATGAAAGTCGCTCAGTTGTGTCCGACTCTTTGCAACCCCATGGACTATAGAGGTCCATGGAATTCTCCAGGTCAGAATACTGGAGTAGGTAGCCATTCCCTTCTCCAGGGGATCTTCCCAACCCAGAGATTGAACTCAGGCCTCCCGCATTGCGGGCGGATCCTTTACCAGCTGAAATACCAAGGAAGCCCAATATGAAGAAGGACATATATATAAAACTGAATTAGTTTGCTAAAATTGAACACAACATTGTAAATAAACTATACTTTAACAAAAATAAATTAAAAAAAAAAACAACAGATTCCACATCCTAGCTCAAGGTACTTCACTCTGAGGCACAGTCTCTAAAGCCACAGCCATGGTTAGATGGTCTTGTTTGACATCTCCAACAGTGCCACTTGAAGAAAATATTTAATAGGCTGATTCTTGTCAATGTATGGCAAAAACCACTACAACACTGTAAAGTAATTAGCCTCCAATTAAAATGAATAAATTAATTAAAAAATAACAGGAGCTAGCTATCTCTTTTTATCAATAAATTGTAACAAATAAAAGTATTTTGTGCTTCACCTGGGAACACTGGATTCCTTTTCTTTTCCTAACAGTTTCACTGACATACAATTCAACTACCATAGTTCATTTAATGTGCACCTGTCAAGGTTTTATTTTAAATATCCGCAGGATTGTAGAACTATCAGAACAACTTAATTATAGAACAGACTCACTCCCCTTGAAAGGAATCTTGTAGCCATTAGCCATCACTCCCTACTCCTCCCACCCTCCACTCCCAGCCCCTGACAACCACTAACCTACTTGTATACATGGAGATTTACCTAATCTGGACATTTCAAAAAAAGAAACATACAATATGTGATCCTGTGCAACTTAGCATAGTATAGCACGTATCAGTACTCCATTCCTTTTTATTGTTGAGCAATATTCCATTCCATGCACATGCTACATAAAGTATTTATACCTTCACCGGTTGATGGACATTTGGTTCTTTCCATCTTTTGCCTATTGTGAATGATGCTGTTATAAGCATTTATGTACAAGGCTTTTTTTTAACTGGAAGAAAATTCCTTTATAATGTTATGTTGGATTCTGCCATACAACCACACAAATCAGCCATAATTATACATATATCACCTCTCTCTTGAGCCTCTGTCTCCTTATGTTCAAGTTTTTGTGTGGACATATGTTTTCATTCCTATTGGGTCTATACCTTGAAGTGAACTGCTGTGTCATATGTTAACTTTATGTTTAACTTTTTGAGGAACTGCCAGAATATCTCCAAAATGGCTGCATCATTTTTCACACCACAAATAATTCCTTTCTTTAACATGAGCTGACCCAACCACTCTGAGGGCTCCTGTCTTCACTATAATTAGTAAACTCCAACGTTTCTGGTTTCACACACAATTGAGTCTGGTCAGTTGAAAGGTGCCAGATTGTCTTTGCCTCACCGTGATTTCAGCAAAGTGATCAGGTATTAGAATGGGAAGCAAGGAAATGAAGGATGTGTTTATCACTTCTACCTCTAGAGTGTGAATTACATTTTGGCAAGGACAATTAAAATTTGAGACTACACACACAAACACATACACACACAAAATTCAATTAGCCCTACAAAAAATAAAAACAAACTAGACCAACCAACCAGTCAAACAGAAACTCCCCATGTGGAGGCATGTGTTCCTTCATGTCCTGAAGGATTAGGAGATATCGGAATGGTTTTTATGGTTTTGTAGTTTTCAGTAGCAAGAGACATTTTTGGCTATAAAGACATCCAGGCAAAAGCCCTCACACCTGCTTCCTGCACAGAGACACACAACTATGAAAAAAGATGCATGAATAAAACTTTTATAATTTCAAGGATTCTTAAGTTTCTAGACAGGGATCAATACAGACCTTGGTTTTTAAGGCAAGCTGGGACACATTCTGGAATTTAAAACACATGCTTAGCCCCTGACAAATCAAGTAAGAGTCTGGAGGTGAAGGAGACTGGTTCTTTTGTGCACAAACCTGGCAATACTCTGACTGGCTCTTTCTGTGTGGCCACAAAGATGTGTGCCCCAGAAGATGCAGACGTCCCCTGGCTAGCACTGCTGGGGAGATGGGGCTGAAGCAGGCCATTTTTTTCTCTTTTAGCTTGATTCTCTTTTTTAAAAAAATATTTATTTATTATTTTTATTTGGTTTCATCAAGTCTTAGTCGGAGCATGTGGGATCTAGTTCCTTGGCCAGGGATTGAACCTGGGCCCCTGCACTGGGAGTTCAGAGTCTTAGCCACTGGACCACCAGGGAAGTCCCTAGCTTGATTCTTATAAGATCCATCAGTTGATGCTTTTGACTTGTTCCTAACTGTGAGTCTCATGGCTCGATTTCAGCAAAGCCAGTACAAAGCTGGAAGAGAAACTCATGTGGGAAGTTTCTCTCATTCCATTGTTGTTCCCCACCTCTCACATGACACTCACAACCTGATAGGCAAGCAAACCAACATTCTGGCTGGAGAACCATCTCTAGGAGGGAGAACTGGAAAGTTCTGAGTGAAAATGGAAGAGAAGAGGAAGAAGGGATGAGTGAAAAGAAAGAGAGAGAAAAGGGAGTGTGAAATAGGGAAAGAGTACATCCTGGGACAAAGGTCAGAAAGGAGGGAAGGAGAGCAGATAACAGATTCCACATCCTAGCTCAAGGTACTTCACTCTGAGGCACAGTCTCTAAAGCCACAGCCATGGTTAGATGGTCTTGTTTGACATCTCCAACAGTGCCACTTGAAGAAAATATTTAATAGGCTGATTCTTGTCAATGTATGGCAAAAACCACTACAACACTGTAAAGTAATTAGCCTCCAATTAAAATGAATAAATTAATTAAAAAATAACAGGAGCTAGCTATCTCTTTTTATCAATAAATTGTAACAAATAAAAGTATTTTGTGCTTCACCTGGGAACACTGGATTCCTTTTCTTTCCCTAACAGTTTCACTGACATACAATTCAACTACCATAGTTCATTTAATGTGCACCTGTCAAGGTTTTATTTTAAATATCCGCAGGATTGTAGAACTATCAGAACAACTTAATTATAGAACAGACTCACTCCCCTTGAAAGGAATCTTGTAGCCATTAGCCATCACTCCCTACTCCTCCCACCCTCCACTCCCAGCCCCTGACAACCACTAACCTACTTGTATACATGGAGATTTACCTAATCTGGACATTTCAAAAAAAGAAACATACAATATGTGATCCTGTGCAACTTAGCATAGTATAGCACGTATCAGTACTCCATTCCTTTTTATTGTTGAGCAATATTCCATTCCATGCACATGCTACATAAAGTATTTATACCTTCACCGGTTGATGGACATTTGGTTCTTTCCATCTTTTGCCTATTGTGAATGATGCTGTTATAAGCATTTATGTACAAGGCTTTTTTTTAACTGGAAGAAAATTCCTTTATAATGTTATGTTGGATTCTGCCATACAACCACACAAATCAGCCATAATTATACATATATCACCTCTCTCTTGAGCCTCTGTCTCCTTATGTTCAAGTTTTTGTGTGGACATATGTTTTCATTCCTATTGGGTCTATACCTTGAAGTGAACTGCTGTGTCATATGTTAACTTTATGTTTAACTTTTTGAGGAACTGCCAGAATATCTCCAAAATGGCTGCATCATTTTTCACACCACAAATAATTCCTTTCTTTAACATGAGCTGACCCAACCACTCTGAGGGCTCCTGTCTTCACTATAATTAGTAAACTCCAACGTTTCTGGTTTCACACACAATTGAGTCTGGTCAGTTGAAAGGTGCCAGATTGTCTTTGCCTCACCGTGATTTCAGCAAAGTGATCAGGTATTAGAATGGGAAGCAAGGAAATGAAGGATGTGTTTATCACTTCTACCTCTAGAGTGTGAATTACATTTTGGCAAGGACAATTAAAATTTGAGACTACACACACAAACACATACACACACAAAATTCAATTAGCCCTACAAAAAATAAAAACAAACTAGACCAACCAACCAGTCAAACAGAAACTCCCCATGTGGAGGCATGTGTTCCTTCATGTCCTGAAGGATTAGGAGATATCGGAATGGTTTTTATGGTTTTGTAGTTTTCAGTAGCAAGAGACATTTTTGGCTATAAAGACATCCAGGCAAAAGCCCTCACACCTGCTTCCTGCACAGAGACACACAACTATGAAAAAAGATGCATGAATAAAACTTTTATAATTTCAAGGATTCTTAAGTTTCTAGACAGGGATCAATACAGACCTTGGTTTTTAAGGCAAGCTGGGACACATTCTGGAATTTAAAACACATGCTTAGCCCCTGACAAATCAAGTAAGAGTCTGGAGGTGAAGGAGACTGGTTCTTTTGTGCACAAACCTGGCAATACTCTGACTGGCTCTTTCTGTGTGGCCACAAAGATGTGTGCCCCAGAAGATGCAGACGTCCCCTGGCTAGCACTGCTGGGGAGATGGGGCTGAAGCAGGCCATTTTTTTCTCTTTTAGCTTGATTCTCTTTTTTAAAAAAATATTTATTTATTATTTTTATTTGGTTTCATCAAGTCTTAGTCGGAGCATGTGGGATCTAGTTCCTTGGCCAGGGATTGAACCTGGGCCCCTGCACTGGGAGTTCAGAGTCTTAGCCACTGGACCACCAGGGAAGTCCCTAGCTTGATTCTTATAAGATCCATCAGTTGATGCTTTTGACTTGTTCCTAACTGTGAGTCTCATGGCTCGATTTCAGCAAAGCCAGTACAAAGCTGGAAGAGAAACTCATGTGGGAAGTTTCTCTCATTCCATTGTTGTTCCCCACCTCTCACATGACACTCACAACCTGATAGGCAAGCAAACCAACATTCTGGCTGGAGAACCATCTCTAGGAGGGAGAACTGGAAAGTTCTGAGTGAAAATGGAAGAGAAGAGGAAGAAGGGATGAGTGAAAAGAAAGAGAGAGAAAAGGGAGTGTGAAATAGGGAAAGAGTACATCCTGGGACAAAGGTCAGAAAGGAGGGAAGGAGAGCAGAGAGCTAAAAACCAAGGAGGCATCCTTGGGCCAAAGGTATTAGCAAGCACTCTTCTCCTGGGACTATCCTGGTTCCCGCTGAGGTCTTCATTGCCCTTGGTTGGTACAATTATTCATTGGTAATGCCCAACTTGGCTTCCCCGGTAGCTCAGTCATAAGGAATCTGCCTGCCAACGGAGTTTGATCCCTGAGTTGAGAAGATTCCCCTGGAGGAGAAAATGGCAACCCACTCCAATATTCTTGCCTAGAGAATCCCATGGACAAAGGAGCCTGGCGGGCCCCAGTCCATGGGATCACAAAGAGTCGGACATGACTAAGCATGCACGAACAATGCCCAACTTGAGTCTGCCAATGACTTCAAACCACCACAGGAGTTACCAGTGATTTATAGCTTTGCAAACTGAAATTCAAACTCAAAGTGCTTTTGATAAACTGCAATATAACATTACAAAGCACAGAGAAGAAAACCCCTCTAGGTTACAGAATAACACACAAAGAAAGAAAACAACAACAAAATGTTTACCAGAAGAGGAATCAACAAAGCTAGACAGCTAACTAATGGCAAGCACTGATTATCAAAGTAAGGTGAATATGGAGATACACTGAAGTATTAGTCACTCATCCTGAGAAAATGCGGCCAAACTATTTCAAAGGTACTCTGTCTAGTTGCAAGTGTCACTGTTAAAGAGGGGTGTGGCGAACTTGGCAAGAGTTCAGAGCAAAGCCACAAAGAAGATCAAAGGGGTGAAGAAAAGGGACCTGAGAGCAAAGAGTCAGGGAGCTGGAAAAATTAATTCTGGAGAAGAGAAGGTTAAGGAGATAACTGACTTCTGGTCCTGAGCTATAGGAGGAACTTTCCACAGGCGGTGGCCACCTGCCCTCCATCTCCACTATGGATGGACGGACAGAGAGGCAAGAGGCTTAAACAGGCAGCATGGGAGAATCTCAGTTAAGTATAAGGAATTCCATGACATGAGAAATGGCAAATAATGAAATGGGCTCCTGATTATGGATGGGAATAACGAATATCCTCGGGTGTCTTAGAAAAGAGGTAAGACCCTCCTGTGTGTGGGATGGCTCACTACCTGGAGTTGGGGGTGGGATGATGAGGGTCACTAGTCTCACATTCTAGAATACAATCGGGTATTCATCGCTTGTCTGACCAAATTTCTCACATTTCTCAGCCTTGAAGCAAAATACTTTGCCTGGTATACCTCTTTGAGATACAACCATTTCATCTGTGAAAACGAGGACTGGAAAAAAAAATCTTTGAAGGGTGAGAATTTGTTGAAGGAAACAAGTGAGCCAAACAAGACTCACAAGGGTGGGGGCTGGGTAAGGCACCTCGGAGTGCATGCTGGGATTAGGGCTAATTAAGATGTTGACTGAATCTATGCTAGTCATGTCCCACCAGACTCTGCTGGATTAGTATGTAAATTGGCAAACTCTGTTCTGAAATTACCCTACCAGCTGAGGTCTAATTACTGACTAGACGTAACAAATAATAATGGGATTTGTATTTTAGGATGTTTAATTATGGAAATACACGTCTGGAAAAAAAATACCAGTTGTATTGCACAGACAGAGAACTCATGTTTTCCCCAAAGTTTATGAAATTTTACACCTTTAATAAGAGCACCACGAATGAGCATGGGTGGGGAACTCCTTACAGAGACCTAGCATTTGTGAAGGGAAACCAGAATCACAATGATTAATTCGCCGCTTGAGTCATTTCCCCAAAGCTTCTCAAAGACTAATTGTTTCATTGCTGATACACAGCATCTTGTGAGCTTTTAATTCTATCACCAAAAGAACTGGAACTCATCCATGAAGAATAACCAAGATGCTGTGGATTTCACTCAACTACTCCACAGCATGCATTCAGATGGAATTAAAAGCAACAGGCCAACAATGAAATGAAATGAAACCCCTAACATTGTTTTTCTTTCCAGAAATTATTCTACAATATTGAAATCATTAAATTTATAAATCAGAAAATGGTGAGTCCAATTCTGAAGCAAGAGAGTGTATTTCATGGCTTTATAGAAAAACAGCTTAGGTCTAGAATTCACTGGATGGGTATCTGGGGATAGAAACTTCTTTGCAACTATTTATTACATCAGTCTGTGGCCCATCCTTTCCAAAAAGTAACTCACAGAGGAACAGTTATAAACTGAATTTCACGTAGAGTTGTAAGAGCTCTGTGTGCCCACTGTATTGCTCTTTCTCCCATAATTTTAAAGGCATATGGGTGATCATTAAATCTTTATTAGGCTTTACCTCATAAAATAAATTATTCATGTTCTTCTAATACATTCTGATATCTTTACAGCCCTTCTGCCTACATTTAGCTAAACAAACCTCATTTGCATAACATTTTTACTTTAATTTAAGACAGTTTTGTTATGAAAATATAAGGCTTAAATGCCCATTATGTCCCAATTATGTGTCTATTTCCCACACTTTTCTTGGGTCCATACAGTGCGTGACTAATGAGGAAAAGTTCACATAATTAACAAAGACAATGATTTCCTTTCACTTATAAGAAGTTTTAGAATGTTCGTTCTTGCTGTTCTGTGGCAAGAGGATGGGTATTATCAAGTAAAATTCAATAAAGAAGCTCGTGTTTATAGTAGCTTCAAGCCTCTACATATATATATACATATTTAATTTTTATTGAAATATAACTCCTTTACAATGTTGTATTAGTTTCTGCTGTACAGCCAAGTAAATCAGCTATATGTACACATGTAGTCCCTCTTTTTTTGGATTTTGTTCCCATTTAGGTCACCAAAGATCACTGAGTAGTGTTCCCTGTGCTATATAGTAGGTTCTCTTTAGTTATCTATTTTATATTGAATACATGTATATATATGTATTCATGTACATATTCTCCCTTCTCTCTTGGTGTCCATACATTTGTTCTCTATATCTGTCTCTATTTCTGCTTCGCAAATAGGTTCATCTGTACCATTTTACTAGAGTCCACAAATAAACAATATTATATGATATTTGTTTTTCTCTTACTTCATTCCGTATTACAGTCTCTAGGTCCATCTATGTCTCTGCAAATGGCACAATTTTGTTCCTTTTTATGCCTCTATATATTTGAAGCTACATGAGTATATGGAAATTACATTTGTGGATCACCTTTAACTTGAATTCGTGAAAATAAAGCATTAACTTATCTTTGAGGTGCAGAATGACAGGAAAGAGTGAAATCGCTCAGTCGTGTCCTACTCTTTGCAACCCCATGGACTGTAGCCTTCCAGGCTCCTCCATCCATGGGATTTTCTAGGCAAGAATACTGGAGTGGGTTGCCACTTCCTTCTCCAGGGAATCTTCCCAAACCAAGGATCGAACCTAGGTCTCCCACATTGCAGGCAGACTCTTTACCACCTGACCACCAGGGAATCCCTGTGACCTGAGGATCTCAGAATTAGTGTAACCTGAGGATCTCTGAACTCTTAATGGAAATTTATTGAACACAATAATTTTTCAATGAGAATTCAGGCTTTGCAGATCTTATTGGCATACTGGTAACCGTATTTATTTAGGTTGCAACTGTGGATTTTTAGCTTCTTTTTTCATTAGTCTCAAAAATATAAGACACACCAGAAGATGTTTGATTCCCTAAAGGTGGATGAAAAATATCTGAACCAACTTTCCCTTTTGATATGATACTGAGTTCTCACCGTTGAGCAGCTATTAACTTTGCATGATGACATCTTCCTGTAGCCAATATATCACTGAGACATTATTTTCAGTGTTATGTCCCAAAGCCCAAAGGCACCTGTCAGCAATTATGTATTATTTACTATTAAAACTAATCGTGACCTACTCTAAGCACTGAACGCAGGGTCAGGTACTCTGGGATGATCATTCTAACTCAGTCCCCTTCTTGTCAGGAGTGCTGGGAGAAGTCAACGTGGGGTTAGAACATTTGGAAGGTTCACAGAGAGTGTTTTGCCAACACGTATGTAAGCAGAATATAAGCCTGAACAGATGTCACATTGAATGTAAATCTCTCAGTGACTGGCTAGCAAACTATTGGGTAAATCCCTTATTCTTTAGAATTCTCACTTTGAAGCCAATTATACAATTGCAGTGCATTACCCTTTCAACAAATGGGCTTCAAAATCCTCTTTCATTAAAGCAAGCTACAGATTATTTTGAAAAATAAGAATATCGATCCCAAACTGTGCCTAATATTCATTGGAAGGAGTGGTGCTGAAGCGGAAGCTCCAGTACTTCGGCCACTTGATGCAAAGAACTGACTCACTGGAAAAGACCCTGATGCTGGGAAAGATTAAGGCCAGAGGAGAAGGGGGCGACAAAGGATGAGATGGTTGGATGGCATCACCGACTCGGTGGACATCAGTTTGAGCAAACTCTGGGAGATAGTGAAAGACAGGGAAGCCTGGCATGCTGCAGTCCATGGGGTTGCAAAAACTCGGACATGACTTAGCAACTAAACAACAAGAATACTGAACCCGTAGGCTTTGAATACACACTAGCAGAGAGAGAAATGAGACGGTGTGGTTCAAATGTTACTCCACTGATCATCACTTCGTGACCTCAGGCAAGTTCCTTAATTTAACTGCCCTCTGCCTCAATTTCCCCATCCATAAGACAGATGATTTTATAACACTGTGCATGCGTGCTAAGTTGTTTCAGTTGTGTCTGATTCTGTGCCACCCTATGGATTGTAGCCCGACAGGCTCCTCTGTCCATGGGATGTCCCAGGCAAGAATACTGGAGTGGGTTGCCATTCCTTCCTCCAGGGGACAGACCCAGGGATCGAACCCATGTATCTTATGTTCCCTGCATTGGCAGGCAGACTATAGGAAGAATTAAATGGAAGAATGGACAGAAAGTGCACAGCACATGGAGTCATCAACTCACTTCTGCTTAGAACACCCCTACATTGGACCATTATTGACCTCATCGCCTTGTTCTTTCCCATTTCCTTTTAGAAAAAAGATTATATCCTCATGTCAGATTTATCTAGAGGACTTTGGAAACACTTTGTCTGTGATATGTATTGTTTTTTTATGATTGCAATAAGGTTTTCTCCACATGGATATCAATTCATAGAAAGCAAGGAAACAAGATTTTTCTCTAATTTTGTCCTTATGCCCAGTTCAGTGCTCCAGACCAATGTTTTATTTTATCACATATCATATCCTCCTGATGGCCAGGCATCTGCAGGAAACTGTCTCAAAAAATTCAGAGTTCTCCTCCATAGCAGTCACTGCTATTCCTATGGCCCTGCCATGGAAATCTGCAGAGACTTCTCACACTAAACAGCCTAGAAAATCATTATTAGTTGTTAAATGAGGCCATGGAGTGTTATAATTAAAACCATGGGCCCTGAAGCCAGACTACTTAAGTTCCTTCTTTCCTCTTGCAAATTGCTCACACTTGAGCAGATCATATAATCTCTCTAGGAGTCAGTTTCTTCATCTGAAAAATGGGATGATAATGATACCAAAGAGGGTTGGTATGGAGAGTAAATGTAAGATGCTTGGAATGAGATAAAGCATTCAGGAAACATGAGTTCTTGTTATGACTACTGCTGCTATCTCCCTAATGGGGCTTTGAGCTACATGAGCAAAGAGGTATTTCCAGCCATCACTGTACTCCCAGTGCCCAGCCCAGTGTACATACATCTGCTCAGCAACACCCATCCTCTGTGGCTTCCCATCACCCACCCAAGTCATCCAAGTTACAGACTCTTTCCTCTCAGCTATCCCGTCAACACTCTTTTTCTCTCTCAAACTCTTTCCCCTCCCTCTGCTACAGACTCTACCACAATTCATGTTCTCAACTTCTCTGTTCCTGCATTCTAGGTGGCATCTTAGTTGTGGCTCCATTTCCACAGGACTCTCTCCATAAGCTTCCTAACAGGGACAGCTGCTTATCTCACCTCTCCACACGAAAGTCTTCTGTGGCTCCCCCTGACCTGCAAGATCACAGAATAGGGACTTCCCTGGCAGTCCATTGGCTGAGACTCCACCCTCCCAAAGCAGGGGGCCCGGATTTGATCCTTGGTCAGGGAACTAGATCCCACATGCTGCAACCAAGAGTTCACATGCCCCAACTAAAGATCCCACATGCTGCCACTAAGACTCGGCACAGCCAAATAAATAAATAAAATAAATATTAAAGAAAGAACACAAGTAAATGTCATGTAGCTATAAAGAAATATTCAAAAGGATGGGGAAATCAGAAGAGTGACTCTCCAGTGCTGTCTGTGTTCTGATTCCCCAAACCCAGGACTTTATTATGTTACATGTGATTGAAGCTGTTGGGATGGGAAATATCCTCAGATGAGCCGGTGAGTCCAGTGTAATCACAAAGGTCTCTTTTAAAGGGAAACCAGGAGGCAAGGGAGTTGAAGTCAGAGAAGGAGATGTGATGATAAACATACAGGTCAGAGGGGTGTGAGGCCAAAAGCCAAGGAATGCCAGTGACCTCAAGAAGTGAGGAAAAGCAAGACTCAGCTTATCTCTTAGAAGAATCATTTAAGAAGGAATGAAGCCCTGTTGGAGCCTTGGCTTTAGATCACGGCAGGCTTCAGACCTCCAGGACTATAAGAATATTAATTTGTGTTGTTTTAAGACATTAGATTTGTGGTCATTTGTTCCAGCAGTGATAGGAAACCAATACACAAAGCGGTGGGACAGATACTGCTGACTAAATAAATGTATTGAGGTCAATCAATGACTATACTATGAATGCACCAGACTAATGCACCATTATATCTAGAAGTTTCGTTTATTCAAACATGCCACTGTTTCCTGTCTCTCAACTTATTGCTTCCAAAGGGGGCAAAGAATGCATTTCCTAGGTTTCTATAACTCTGTCCTTTCCTTAGCTTCTCTTCAGGAGGCTGAAAGTGAGGTCCAGTGGGGATGGAAACCTACATGTTCACAAACAGAGAAGACACACGTACCAGCTTGCTTACAAACTGGGGCCCCTACTAGATAGATGGTGAAAACCAAGGTAGGCATGGCCAAAACCCAAACCAAATTGACTTCTCATTTCCCCTATCCAAGCAAATCTAATATGCTGCCTTCTACAGTTTCATATGTTGTTTCTACTTTGACGTTTCAAAAGCAGTTTTTACAGATAAGTACATATAGCATGTGTTGAATCTGTACTTACACAGGTCGGTTGTCAGCTCATAAAGGAGGTCAGGAAACAGGGTGTAACTGTCAAGGGAGGTTCTCCAGAAGCATTAAGATAAGCTATAGGGAATGATCAATTGATCCAGGATTTGGGGAGAAAGACATGGGTGTTAAGAAAGCAATATGGGGACTTCCCTGGTAGTGGCTATGACTCCTTGCTCCCAACGCTGGGGGCCCGAGGTTGATCCCTGGTCAGGAAACTAGATTCTGTATGCCACAACTAAGAGTTCACATGCCACAACTAAAGATCCTGCATGCTTCAACTAAGACCCAGCACAGCCAAATAAATAAATAAATATATTTTTATAACACAGAAAAAGAAAGCGACACAGATGTGGCTAAAAAGTGCCTTATGGAGCAGGAAACAGATCTGGGTTTGCTATGTTAGTAGTCACACAAGATGATTTCATTCTTAAATTCTTAGGCCTCAGCATTTTCATATTTAAAATGGGTATACTAATACCTATTTTGCAGCACTGTTGAGAAGACTAAATGATACCATGCTTGTGAAGTCTCCAGGGCAGTGTCTGCTACAGGACAGATTCAAGAAAGGTTCCTTTCTTTCCCATGATGCCCTTTTCCTATTGATTTATTGTAAACTATGTACATTATTGTGAGACATCATTGAACAAAAACATTTAACAAAAGCCATGTAAGAGGGAAAAAAGCGAGTAAGTCAAGATGAAAAATGAAAATGAACAGTCATTTATAAACTGCAAAGAGTAAGCTGGTAAAAATATTCTGGTCCATATTTTCCCAACCTACACCGTGGCCAGATTAATTCACAAGAAATTTGACTTCTGAATTCTTCAAATACCCAGCGATGAGAAGGACACACAGTGGTTCTTGCTCAGTGTGAAAGAAATATTGGTTAATTCAACTCCCAGATTCTAAGTAGCCAGTCATATATTTTCAGGTATCAATAATTCAGAAGGAGAATTTTCTATGGTTGCTGAAATCACATTTGCAACTGAACCATGTGAACAAGCAAACAATTGTTAGAACAGTGAAAGTTGGTCTCTTCCCTGTTAGCCATGGTTACCTCTGCAGGGAGCCCCAGCAAAACACAGTCTTTATCTCTCACAGCAAATGTGGGTCACACTAGTGACACAAAACACTCAATAAATATAGGCCAGATGAATGAAAAATGCATAAGGTGGTAGTGAAAAATGACCAGCAAAAGTATTTTAAAAGATCAAACTGGAAAGAAAATCAATTCTAATATACTTGATGCTCTCGGGCTCAAATATCATGAAGCTAAATAGTCTTTGAAACTGCAATGAGCATGCAGCAGAGAATAGTAAATAACATTGATCAAACCTAAAACCCTCCCAGGCATCCTCACAGCCCACAGATAAATTGATTAACTGTTATCTCACACCCAGGACCCCCAAATTAACTGCCTTCATTCTGTAAATAATTCCTAGGCAAAGACAAAACTGTTTGGTTGAATTAGCATTTTCAGTTGGAAAGGAATGAAAACTGAAATTGAAAGGGAATTGACTTTCATGGTTTTGTTTTGTTTTTTCAAAGTATATTTCAATCAAATAATTAGCTCCTTTTAAAGAAAGAGCCTGTATTTTTCAGGGATTCATATTAATATGCATGTGAAGAAACTTTATTTAAATAGTTATATACTTAAAAAAAAACCTGATTGCTGTTAATGAAATAAATGTCACATGTATTCAATTTTGGAATTTTCTAATAACCAGGTCATCTTAAGACTACAGAATTAAGGGGAAAAAACTCTAGGGGCCCAATCTCAATTGAAGTTAAAGTTGCAGGACTGGGTAGTTAGCTGCTGTTGAATCATTTTACTTGAGTATCATTTTCATGTTGTACAGATTCAACTGGAAGGATCCTAGGATTTGGTATATGTGAAGTTTAGAAACTAAACATCAGTTTTGCAGAATTTTGCCTAGTTTGTAAATTTTTAGTTTTATTTTAATGAGAAGGGGAAAAACTGCCATGAGGCAGCACCCAAATTTTCTCAGGCAAAAAAACCACAACAAAGATGACTGTCCCCTCCTGAATGGTGGGGGAGGGGCAGCAGGGTTTGGAGGAATTTGGTTCTCTGCTATGGGGGGGTGGGGAACAGGTTTCTGGACTTGTCTGTCACAGAAAGTGACAGTGGTCTGTCACTTATATCTTCTTCAAGTCTATACCAACTTGAAGGACTGTAGTAGTATGCTTGAGGGGAAAATTGCCTCCAGTTGAAGTAATCTACTTCTAAACTACTCAGTCTCAAGTTTACCAAGATATACTAAAAGGATATATAAATATATTTATCAATTCTAAAAATAACAGAATGGAATGAGGGAGTAAGAAATAATGTTCACCAAATAAGGCTGCATAAGCCAGCCAATCCCTTGAAAATGCTGACGAAGCCTTGGTACCTATTCTTTCTGATTCTGGGGCAGTTTCCTCACTTTCCAATTAGAACACTGGCTGAGGAACAATTGGAAATGGAAATTCTTCACAACGGACTCAAAATTCCATTTTCCTCCTTTTAGTGGAACCACTCTCCCTTTATCTCATACTGTCTAGAACTTACTGTCTCTGGTTGATCAGCAGTGGTGTGGGTCTGCATGGTGCTCATTACAGAAAAACAGGTGAAAGAGGCATCCTCATAGGAAACTGACAATTTTGGAATTTTCCAGGAAGGCCTAGTTTTCTCCCACTGCCATGCAGTTGTATCTTCAAACGAATCAAATTTTTATGTCAATGCTTTAAAATATGATTACCCTATAAATAGATACATTCAGATACGGAGTCCAGGGTCTGTGTGTGTTTTGTTTAAATCAGTTGCTCAAAACTGATGCTAATCAAATTTGGGAAAATTGGCATTATGCTCTGGCTACCAGCCCTTTGTGCAAGAAACAGCGTCTTTCTCACACACTAGCCAGACACAATGCAGCGAGATATCCCCCAGCATCGCTAACCAATTTCCCTTTCTCCCAACACAGCCACTTTAATAAAGCAGTTAGACTAGCATCCTAGGAGCAGTAGGAGAAAAAAAAGAAAGAGATAGCACCTTACCAGTTTCTCCTGCCAGTAGATGGTAGACGAAAGAAAACCACCCCCAGCTTCTCTAGGCCAGGCATCTGGGTTTCTCAGCGTCACTTTACTGAGGGGACCAAGACTGCTGAAGTCTTCCTTCCCTCTGTTTGGTTTTTCCTCAGCCCTCCCAGGATCTTTCTCACAAAGCACTCTGCTAGTTTCTAATCCCCTCACAAGGAAAACCGGCACACACACCAAATGACTTCTGCAGAAGCGCCTCTCCTGGGGAGTGGGAGGGGAGGGGGTGAAAGAGGGTGTTTGCTGCCCGGATTCCTGCAAGGCGGATCCTCAGAGAGGCCAGGGACCCGGACACCAAGTACTGAACCCTGACCAGGTTGGGGATGTGCCTTTGCACTTTTGGTACCCTCCCCAGGCTCAGGGATGGGTGAGGCAGCTCAGCACCAAACTTTTCATCTGACTTCTCAACTCCCTCCCAGAACAGAAGAATTTCAAGCAAAGTGTGTAGCAATCAGCTAGAAGCCATCCAAATCTAGCTAGCACTTTCACGTGCAAATGTCAGTCGCTCAGTCGCGTCTGACTCTTTTCGACCCAGTGGACTGTAGGCCACCGGACTCTTCTGTCGATGGGATTTCCCAGGCAAGAATACTGGAGTGGGTAGCCATGCCCTTCTCCAGGGGATCTTCCCTGAGTGTTCGATCAACCTGCAGGCTGATTCTTCACTGTCTGAGCCACCAGGGTAGCCCTGAGCACTTTCAAAGCCCTTGACAATGTACAGCAAATGTTTGCTTTTCATGTGCCCTCAAACTGAAAATCAACTGAAAACATCGAGAAAAGGCAGAATAGCAAATAGGAAAACATGGATCGACATGTGCCAGCCAAAATCCAAAAAAATAACTGTTGACCCAAAGTCATGTTTCAAAAATATTAATGAAAAGTCAGGTACTAAGTAGGAAGGCATGATCTTTTGTAAGCTCTCAAATTTACTCCATCTTCCCAGGGACTGGGTTCACCCTTGTACTTCACAATATTTACACCTTACAAACGCAAATCTCCTTCCAAACGAAGACAAATATCTTACAGACAATTCAGAGATGCTAAAATCAATCTGGAATTCCTCCCTTTCCCCTCGAGTTTTGAGAAAGACGACTTACCTTTCGACTGTATCATTTAAAAGCCCGAAATGAATAAATCAAAGAGGAGACAAGCAGATGGCACAGTTCTACATTTCGCAATGAGGGCTGTTTGCCTAGGAGTCATTATTTCTAAGGAGGCGCTGTGCGGGTGCCTCTGCTCGGCAGCGTGCCATTTGGGCCTTTGAAACAAAATGAATCAGCTTCACACTACCAGCTTTACTACAGACTAACACTCCAGAATGCCCCAACCGGGGCAGGCCGCCTCTTTCCGTAGTGACCCTGCACAGAATCAGAGGTGACGGTTTGATGGATGAGTTTCCCAGGAGACAATGCAATCTGTGACATCACGGGTCTGTTTGCAACCCCTGCCCCAGGCCCCCGTCCAGCTTCTCCTCTCCCCTCTCCTTTCTTGATAGAAAACTGCCTCTGCTTGGTGACAATGCTATCTCAATAGCAAAAATGAACCTGGGTTCCAAAGCAATGCTGTAACTTTCTCTGTCCTTCACTTCAATTTTCTAATTCCCCTTTGTTGGGGTAATGAAAGGAGGACTGATATACGAAGGAACAGGGGAAAGAATACAGACAAAACCAAACAAAAGTGCAGAATTCAATCTTCTAAAAGTTTATCACCTGACAGTAAAATAGTAATCCTTCAAAAGTAACGTTTTATGTTTCCTATCAGTATTAAACACTTCCACAATGACACTGATGTCTTTCTGTTACATGTGCTTTAAGAGATTTACAACGAAATTATATGTAAACAACTGCAAACATATTTAAAGTGTCTATATGAAGACTCAACTGCAATACCCTTAATATCACATTTTTCTTGATTGTAAAAGATTTTCCTGACTATCAAGTGATATATCACTTGAGATATACAGTGAGATATCACTCTATCAAGTGATATATATGCTCTTGAACTAACCTTGGCCATTCACTCTATTCTATGTTTCAGTTGCTCCCTGAACCAGTACACATCCTTATTCTTAACATTTAAAGTAATAGTCAGTAAATTCATTTGACCTAATACAAACTTACTTGAGAAGAAAAGTTCTAATATGCAACTCTCATTACCTCCATCCTTTTCACCCAATTAAGTTTCAGATGTATGGCTCAAGGACAATAAAAAACCCCAGAAGATATCTATATTATATCTTTATCTATCTCATCTATATCTTTATCCATACCATCTTTACATATACTCATTTTCTAGCTTATCTCTCTATCTATGAATGATCAGTAGATCATTCTGTATAAAGATAAAAAACTCGGGCTTCCCTGATAGCTCAGTGGTAAAGAGAATCCCTCTGCCAGTGCAGAAGACACAGGTTTGATCCCTGATCCAGGAAGATCCCACATGCCATGGAGCAACTAAGCCCATGCACCATACCTACTGAACCTGTGACCTTGAGCAGAGGAGCCTCAACTACTGAGCCTGTGGGGTGCAGCTACTGAAGCGTGTGCTCCCTGAGACAAGATATGCTATTGCAATGAGAAACCCGCACACTGCAACTAGAGGGCAGCCCTCACTCACTACTAGAGAAAAAGCCCGCACCAAGCGATGAAGACCCAGCACCGCCACAAATAAATGAATAAAATTATTTAAAAAAATTTAAAAACTTCTGCATGGCAAAATAAAGCATGAAAGTGAAGTTGCTCAGTCGTGTCTGACTCTCTGCAACCCCATGGACTGCAGCCTACCAGGCTCCTCTGTCCATGGGACTGGAGTGGGTTGCCATTTCCTTCTCCAGGAGATCTTTCCAACCTTGGGATTGAACCCAGGTCTCCTGCATTGCAGGCAGACGCTTTACCATCTAAGCCACCAGGGAAGCCCAAAATAAAGCATAAGACAAGTCAAAAGACAGGAAGAACTGGGACAGAGGGCCTCTGTCCTCTATGCTGAACAAATGGCTGAACTTTGAAAAGAGAAAAACCTACCTCCCAAAAGGTTATGAAACAGAGGTGACATATAATTGGTTTTAAAATGTAATGGAAAGATGTTCTTTCTCACTTGCAATAAAAGAAATACAAATTAAAACTACATCAAAATCATCACTTCTTGCCTACAGACTGGACTAAATCCAAATGTTTGACCTCATGTATACCACTGGGGTGGGGGGCACTTTCTAGCTGGCAGTACTGGTAAAGAACCTGCATGCCAGCTCAGGAGATGGAAGAGATGCAGGTTCGATCCCCGGGTTAGGAAGATCCCCTGGAAGAGGGCATGGCAACCCACTTCAGTATTCTTGCCTGGAGAATTCCATGAACAGAGGAGCCTGGCAGGCTAAAGTCCATAGGCTCACAAAGAGTCGGACACTACCGAAGGGACTTAGCATGCACACACGCATACCACTGGGGAAGCCAGGGGGAAACAGATAATATCCGAGATTGCTGGTGAAAGTACAAAATACTACCACAAACACGGAGGGGATTGGGCAATAACTAATAAATTTACGGATGCATGAACCCTTCCATCTGGCCATACCACTTCTAGGCATCTATTCCACAGAATCACCAGTACAACGTTCAGGCAAAATAATGGAAAGCACACAGATGTCCAGCAATAGATTGATTATTCCAGAGCACGTACATAGCAAAGCTGTGAACAACTGCCAAAGGGAAGTCAGATCTCTAAGTACTAATGCAATGAATGCCCAGATCATGAAAACAAAGCGTTGGAGAGGCCTGAGTCTGCAAGAAATAAGGAAGGGGCAGTGGGAGGACTAAAAGTCTACAACTGTGCCTATATCTGCCAAAAAAGGAACTCTGGAAGGATAAATCAGAATCCAATAAAAATAGACTTTCATAGGGAAAGGAACTGAGTGGGGTGGAAAGGGCAGAAATGGACATAAGATTCCTGTGTGTTTATGTGTTTACTTATCCTTTTCTGTCTGGGGTTGGCAAACTACAGATTCTCCTCGGTTTGTGATGGGGCTACATCCTGATAAATCCAGTATAAGTTGAAAATATCATATCAAAATGCATTTAATATACCTAACCTGCCAAACATCACAGCTTAGCCTAGGCTCCATTAAATGTGCTCAGGACTCTTATTAAGCCTACAGTTGGGCAAAATCATCTAACACCACGTCTGAAAGTGAAAGTAAAATGAAAGTTGCGAAGTTGTGTCTGACTGTGACACCATGGACTATACAGCCCATGGATTTCTCCAAGCCAGAATACTGGAGTGGGTAGCCTTTTCCTTCCCAGGGATCAAACCCAAGTCTCCAGCATTACAGGTGGATTCTTTACTAGCTAAGCCACTAGGGAAGATCAAGACTACTGAAGTGGGTAGCCTATCCCTTGTCCAGCAAATCTTCCTGACACAAGAATGGAACCAGGGTCTCCTGCAATGCAGGCAGATTCTTTACCAACTGAACAATGAGGGAAGCCCAAGCCCATATTCGTAATATAGTATCAAATATCTCATGTAATTTATTGAATAATGTCCTGAAAGTGGGGCTTCCCAGGTAGCTCAGCGGTAAAGACTCCACCTGCCAATGCAGGAGATGTTGGAGACACAGGATCGATCCCTTAGTTGGGAAGATTCCTTGGAGAAGGAAATGGCTACCCACTCCAGTATTCTTGCCTGGAGAATCTCATGGACTGAAGAGTCTGGCAGGCCACAGTCCANCCAGGTAGCTCAGCGGTAAAGACTCCACCTGCCAATGCAGGAGATGTTGGAGACACAGGATCGATCCCTTAGTTGGGAAGATTCCTTGGAGAAGGAAATGGCTACCCACTCCAGTATTCTTGCCTGGAGAATCTCATGGACTGAAGAGTCTGGCAGGCCACAGTCCATGGGGGTCACAAAAAGTTGGACATGACTGAGCAACTGAGCATGCATGCATGTTCTGAAAGTGAAAAGCAGAATGGTTGTCTGGGTCCAGAATGGCTGTAAGGGTAAGAGTCATTCACCCTGTGATCATGGGGCTGACTGGGTCCTGTCCCACCCAGCACCACTACAGAGGATCAGACTGCATGTTGCTTGCTAGGGAAAAGATCAAAGTTCAAAATTCAAAGTATGGTTTTCACTGAATCTGTATCACTTCTGCACTATCATAAAGTTGAAAAACTGTTAAGCTGGGGACCGTCTGTATGGCCTAAGGACTCCAAAGGCCCTCTTCATCTTTTTGTAAATAAAGAGGTACTAGAACGCAGCCATGCCCATTCATTGCACATTGTCCCTAGCTGCTTTCCTACTTTGCTATGTCAGCAGAGCTGAGTATTTGCAGCAGTGGACAAAATTGCCCACAAAGCCAAAAGTGTTTACTATGTGGTCCTTTACAGAAAAAAATAGCTGACCCCCCACTCTGTGTGATGAAATTACTTTCAGAATAATGCAAGTGACAGTCTTAGGAAGATGGGGTTGATGTCCCGATTTCTACTTTAAAAGATGTTAAACTGAGATCAGAATACTTGTGTTCAAGTCCTAGATGTCTCTGGTTACTTAACTTCCTTGGAATTATTTTCATCATCTACAAAGTGATGACCCCTTTGTGAAGATTAAATAAAACAATGAAACAAATATGGAAACACCTTGTAAGCTCTAAACTACTATATTGACCTAAGATTTATTTTTAATGTAATTGTAATAGAAGATGATACACAGATACATACACAGATAATCAGTAAAGGCAAGTGATATTAGAACAGCCAGGACATTTAAAATTTTTCAGCACTCAACAAGACAACACTGCCTTTAAAGTTTTCTCCACTTAACGTTTCTAGTTAATACTTCTACCATGGTCACAGGATAACTCTTAAGCTCCTATATATTCTCTACAACCAGTCAAGTCAATACATCGGATCATCTGACAATACTGACTCAGAGGTAAAATCCTACTCCAGACAAGGTCTTCAGACTGGAATTAGTTGGTCTTCAGAGAGCTCTAGAAACTTCTGAACTTTGAGATATCTTTTCAGTTCTAGTAGTTAAAATTCATCTAATATAGTTTATCTTACTATGAAGTATGACATACTATGTCCATTTGGGGTCCATCTGAGGATAGTATATGACAAATACTTAGATTGCGGAAGAGATTCTAACCCTCAAATTCATGTTTGCAGAGTCACTTTTCTTCTTATTTTAAATATTTGAATGCCTTATTTTAATATAAAAGCCAGAACTTCTTTCTGTTAGAACTATCAGGGTTTTTTTCTATACTCAATGATCTTTCCTTTTCAGTTATCAAATTTCTAGTAACTGATTTGGTCAAACTATTTTAACTGTTTCTAAACCATACATATCTGTGAGCCTGTAAAAAATGAACTGCCCCGAAACTGTATCAAAAGCCCTTAAAATATGCACATCATTTGACCTGCACCTCTACTTTTGGGAAATAATATTGAGCAAATAATGTTATACATACCATTATGTTCAGAGATATACAGACAAGCAATACTTATATTAAGCTCTTTGTGGTGGCACAGTGGTAAAGAATACACCTGACAATGCAGGAGATGCAAGAGATGTGGGTTCGATCCCTGGGTCAGGAAGACCCTCTGAAAAAGGAAACGGCAACCCATTCTGTATTTTTGGCTGGGAAATCCCATGGACAGAGGAACCTGGCAGGCTGAATTCCAAGGGTGAGTTTTCCAATGGAGGGCTTGGCAGAAACATACCTCCTTTTATGATCTCTCTTGGAAATCACATGGTGTCACATCTGGTGGATTGAGGCAGTTATAGAACCTCACCCAAGTTCAGAATAAAGGATGGAGATTCTACCACTTGGCGGAGCATGACAAGGTTCAGAAAGTGAAGGGAGTGAAGGAAAGGTTGCTGTCATCATTTTGGAAAGTATAACCTGTCATAATTATGCAGTGATTAAGATGATACAGCAGATCCAACTTTATTGACATGGAAAGATATTCAAATGAGAGTGAATGTTGAGTTGCTAGGATAGCCAATATGGTGCCATCCAGTAGAGATAACACTGGCACATAACTGAAACTCAATAAATATAGGTTGAATAAACTGTTGTATAGAAATGAATTCTATTTTATGTTTGTTTCTATATTAAAACATTCTAAGAGAAGCTACATCAAAAGGTGAACACTGGTTATATTTCTGTGATGGGATTAACAACTTCACTTTTTTAAGACAGTGAGTTTATAATAGTCTTTGAATGAATGTTCATAAAAAATTAAAAGGTATTTCAAAATGAACCTCAGAGGACAATAACTTGAGCTGATTGTCAGAAAAGTTGACCTATTTTTTTTTTCAAGATAATTGAAAGCTAATTAGAAATGCTCCCTGCCAAGCACTTTTTCCTTTTTCTGCTTGTTGAAAGAACTGATTATTTGGGTATCTGTAAGCATTTAATTGATGTAATTTATTTAAGGGATGTAAAAATAATAACTTTCTTTTGTGATAAGAAAAAAGTACCAGGAACATAAAACACAATTATTTTAAAAAATAAGATATCTCATTACAGTAATTTGTCTCCAAGTTAGTCATTGGTGAGAATAGTAATAGGCTTCCCTGGTGGCTCAGATGGTAAAGCATCTGCCTGCAATGTGGGAGACCTGGGTTCAATCCCTGGGTTGGGAAGATCCCTTGGAGAAGGAAATGGCAACCCACTCCAGTACTCTTGCCTGGAAAATTTCATAGATGGAGGAGCCTGGTAGGCTACAGTCTATGGATCACAAAGAATAGGACATGACTGAGCAACTTCACTGGAGAACAGTAATAATAAGTTCACAGTTTAATCACTGAAATAGTAGGCTACAGTTCAATGGGGACCAGTATATCAAAAAGAAAAACTATGGTGTGCATGAAAGGCACCATGATAAACTCTCAGGACCTTTTTCATGAACATTAATGTTTCTAAAATATATGAAAAGAGAACTTATTTTTAGAAGCAAAATTGCTAACTTTCCATATAACAAATAGTTTGAAAGCTCTGTTTAAAATGTTACACACAATACAAGAACAAATGTAAGAGAGCAATGAGTGTGTATGTGCTAAGTCACTTTGATCATGTCCCCGTCTCTTTGCAACCCTATGGACTGTAGCCCGCCAGGCTCCTCTGCCCATGATCAGCTCAGTTCAGTTCAGTCGCTCAGTCGTGTGTGACTCTTTGTGACTTCATGGACTGCAGCACGCCAGGCCTCCCTGTCCATCACCATCTCCCAGAGCTTGCTCAAACTCATGTCCATTGAGTCGGTGATGCCATCCAACCATCTCATCCTCTGTCATCCCCTTCTCCTCCTGCCTTCAATCTTTCCCAGTGTGAGGGTCTTTTCCAATGAGTCAGTTCTTCACATCAGATGGCCAAAATACTGGAGTTCTGCTTCAGCATCAGTCCTTCCAATAAATATTCAGGACTGATTTCCTTTAGAATAGATTGGTTGGATCTCCTTGCAGTCCACAGGACTCTCAAGAGTCTTCTCCAACATCACAGTTCAAAAGCATCAATTCTTCAGTGCTCAGCTTTCTTTATAGTCCAACTCTCACATCCATACATGACTACTGGAAAAACCATAACTTCGACTAGATGGACTTTTGTTGGCAAAGTAATGTCTCTGCTTTTTAATATGCTTTCTAGATTGGTCATAAACTTTTCTTCCATGATAGTCAGTGTCAAATTTGGGGTGCTGGATGAAGCTGGATTACCAACAATCCTGATAAAATGGAGAGTCATTTGTGTGACACTAGAAGGAGAATATAGTTTGAACTGAACACATGAACTGGTTTAATAATCATTAGCTTTTAGTAAGACTTGTCATATTTGCATTCAGTTGTGGTCATTTCCCTTTACTTGACTCCAACTGCATTCTCAAATACTTCCAAGCTGCAGCTCTTACTTCATCTCTTGATAGGTCATTCCTCTAAAAGAATGCATGGATGAACTCATCTCTGATTCTCTAGAAGCTAAAAGAGTTCCACTGTCAACACTTAATGACAAAATCATTAACATCCTGAATAAACACAGTTCATCTTGTCTCTGGAAGCTAGAGTCTCTGATCCTCCTTTTTGGAAGTAGATCATTAACCACTTGAATCGCAGGCGTGCACATACCACACTCACATCTACTCCCTCCCACCCTTATCCCCATTTGCAAGACGTTATTCATCCAGAGTCAATCATCCATTATCTAAAGAGTTTTTGGTTTTCAGTTTGTAAGTGAATTGCTTCAAGTGGTAAATGCTCAAATGTGGAATTTGGGATATTAAAAAAGTCTAATAAAAATCACCTATAATTTAAAAGATGAAGTGATAACCACCATTAATAATTTGCCACACATATTTATAGCTGAATGATAGATAGTGAGAGACAACATTGTACAAATTGAGTTCATACTAGATATATATACACTTTTACATCGTGTCTTTCAAAAATGTTATTATTTTTACATCTTTAACAGCTTTACTAAAGTATAGTTTAAGCACAACACAGTTTACATATAATAAAATTCATCCATTTTAAATGGTCTGAGGTAAATTTATCAAGTTCTGCAGCTATCACCAAAAGTCAGTTTTAGAATATTTCCATCACCCTAGAGAGACCTCGGAGAAGGCAATGGCACCCCACTCCAGTACTCTTGCCTGGCAAATCCCATGGGTGAGGAGCCTGGTGGGCTGCAGTCCATGGGGTCGCTAGGAGTCGGACACGACTGAGCGACTTCACTTTCACTTTTCACTTCCATGCATTGGAGAAGGAAATGGCAACCCACTCCAGTGTTCTTGCCTGGAGAATCCCAGGGATGGGGGAGCCTGGTGGGCTGCCATCTATGGGGTTGCACAGAGTCGGACACGACTGAAGCGACTTAGCAGTAGTAGCAGCAGAGAGAACTCAGTTCTTATTTATAGTTTATCCCTGTAGCCCTTGGCAATTCCTTCTTGTTACTATGTATTTGTCTTTTTTGTATACTTCCTATAAGTCAAGTGATACAATATGTGGTCTTCTGTGTGTGGCTTATTTTACTACAGAAATTGTTTTTGAGCATCAACCATGTGGTAACATACACCATTACTCCATTGGTTTTTATCATGAAATAGCATTTGCAGCTCTTCGTTAAACCTAGCATAAAAACACTCAGGTTTAACTACTCTTTGGGTTTTCATTTCTTTATGAAGGCTTGTCATGTCAAACTTTTATTAAATAAATATGTATGCTTTTCACTTGTCAATATGTCTTCTGTTTAGAGGCCCCAGTGGAAAACTGAGAAGCATAGAAGAAAAAGATATTTTCCTTTCCTCCAAGAATATTTATACTTGGTTGATTTATTCAACAAATATTGATCATGTCTACTATATTCCAGTCCACTGTCCTAGATGATGAGTTAATTCACATGAACATATAGGAAATGCAGAGTTGATTCTGCCTTTTTGGAGATTAGGGTTTATTTGGGAAGAAAAACACTCAACTTGAGGACATAAAACAGTGAATGAGAACTATGGAATGAGAAGTACAGGTATCATTAGAGCATGGAATAACAAAACCCAACCTCTTCTATGGTTCTGTGAGCACCCACTTGGAACCCCAAAGTTGGTCTAAAGATTATTTTAAGATGATGACATTTGAGATTCAACAGATACAGAAAAAAGTCTTCTTGGAGCTTCCCTTATTTGACTAAAAGCAGAAACTTAGGAGAATTGAAGACTCCATAAATTCTTTCTTCAGGGTGGCTTCTACTCCCAGGAGACAGATCAAGAGTAAACCTACCATAAATCGCCTCTCTGGGGGAGTTTCCCAACCTTGCAGAAGCAGACATTATCATAAACTTTGAAAATCTCCCATTTGTTTCCCTAAAAACCCATTTGACTTTCCAAAAGAGACCTATTTGTTCTTGCCACAGATGTCTTTACTCCCTACTCCATTTCCCCTACTAAGTTAGGTTATAACTCCAAGTTTAAGCACTCCTTTGAATTGCTCATCACCAAGATCTCCAGTGTCTGTGCCCTGCACATGTATATACACTCCATTTGTTATCCTTCTAACCTGTCTTTTGTCAGTTTAAATTTTCAGTCCTCCCAATCACAAACCTAAGAGGGTAGGGCTCACTTGTGTCTGACTGTTTTGTGACCTCATGGACTGGAGCCCACCAGTCTCCTCTGTCCATGGAATTTTCCAGGCAAGAATACTGGAGTGGGTTGCCATTTACTACTCCAGGAGATCTTCCTGACCCAGGGATCAAATCTGCATCTCTTTCTTCTCCTGCATTGGCAGGTGGGTTCTTTACCACTAGCGACACCTGGGAAGTCCGTAAGAGAGCAGAAGAGTTTTCCCTCCCCAATAGTTTTGTTTTTTTTTTCCCCAGAAGAATCAACTTTGGTGAAGAATAAGTAGGAATTTGCAGGTAGTGTAGGAGGGATGATGAAGAGTGTTTCAGGGAGCGACTTGCTACAAAAACCAAGAAATAAGAGAGAACAACCCTTGGACAACAGAAACAAATATGCCAAGGCTGGAATGTGAATTTCACTAGGGAAAGTGGGAAAAATAGATGGAGTCTGAGAGATAGGCAGGGGCTAGACTATGCTGTCCAATATGATAGTCATCAGCTCCATGTGGCTAACTGGACAGTTGAAACGTAAAGTCTGACTGAAATGTGCTGAAGATGTAAAAATACACACCAGCGTTCAAAAACTTAGCATGAAAAAGAATATAAAACATCTTGTTAATAACTTTAAAAACACTGATAACATGTTGAAATGATAATAACTTGGCTCTATTGTATTCAATAAAATATAGAAGTATACTGTATTTCACTTGTTTTTCCTTTTATTTTTAACTTTGCTGCAGGAAAAGTTGTAATTACACGGGCAACTTGCATGTTATTTCTACTGGACAGTGTTGTTCTAGACAAGGGAGGGCCTAGAAAGCCAGATTAGGATTTGTTGGTAAGGACAATTGATGTACTGAATAATAACATCAGCTCTAAAAGGTCTCTAGCAACTATTTCACCCAACTACACACTGGCTGGGCTACAGTCCATGGGGTTGCAAACAGTCAGACAAGACTTAGTAACTAAACCACCACCATCCATAGCCTGGCTAATAATTGCATGGCCTGGAACAAACAGGAGACTGACCTTTGCCCATAATTGATTCAAGTGTTTTTTTCCAAAGAAGTTTTTTTCAGGGGAAGTCATTACTAGAACAATTCTCATTGACCTTTACATTTGTTACTAACTCCTGTTTCAAGAAGCAGAGGGCTGGGGACCCCCAACCCGCCCCCTTTTCCCAATGCCATTTATCCCATTTTCAAAAGAATTGGGAGATTGGTGGCTCCGTTCACTTCAGAAATCTACCAGGTGGTTTTGCTTTTCAGTTACAAAAATCTGCTACTTCCTCCAAGAAATAGAAACAATGGATTAACCGGGCTACTCTCAGCGGGTGAAATCCCGACTTTATTCTACAAAGGGACACCACAGCCAACTCTTAATGGTTCTTTAATGATCCAACCGAGGATCAACAGTCAAAGGACTGGATCCCAGAATGCCTCAGGGGACGTTCCCTAAACCCAAATTACAAACCCAAACAAAACCCACAGAAACACTGAAAGAAACCTACAGAAGCTTGGAGCTGGGGAATTGCGGGTGATGGCTGTGTCGCAGTTCACAGGAGCTTTCAAAATAAGGTGAGAAAGATGCCTTATACAGGACTGCCCCAGATCACCCATCACTGATGTGTTTTTTTTTTCCCATGAAAAATTCCCTTTGAAATTCGAGTCTAATAAAAAAGAAAAATGCAAATATCTTTACTGATGATTCAGTGTGTTTGTTTAAAAGCATGTAATACTCTTATGAATTGATTGAAGGCTTTGGTCTCTTTCTAAATATCTGATGTGGTGTCCACGGGGGTCCTGTGGTGGTGGTTTGTTCTTGGAACCATGGCTGGGAGTTGGGGTGGGGGTGAGTGTGTTCTGACCTGTGCTGTAGGGTGATGGAAAGCAGGTTTACTCCATCATGGCACTACTGACATTTGGAGCTAGATTATTCTCTATTGTGGGGTGTCCTATGCATTATAGGCTATTGAACGGCATCCTTGGGCTCTGCTTACTGGATGCCAGTAGCATCCCCCACATTCCGGTTGTAACAACCGAAAATGTCTCCAGACTTTGCCAGATGTCCCCTGGAGGTCAGAACGACCTTCCTCCTCCTACTCTTTTTGAGAAGCACTGGTGTAATCCTTTAAAATACAGTGTTTATAGAGAAACAGACTTCAAAGTATTAATGTGCATTTTCCCTGTTGTTTTTTTAACCCCTAAGTGCTGTGATGCAAACCTAGATGTGTGGGTTTCTAAAATCTTTCTAGCAAGTTGGACAGTGTTGGAGAGAACATGTTTCTCACTGAACCCTGACCCTGTGGGACAGGTTGAAATTCTAGCCTCAGTCTGGAGGGACCATTTACTGGGGAGACACTGGTCACATGTCAACATCCTGCCTCCATCCCAAGGAAACAGACACACAAGGTAGTCTTATGACACTGATCTGTGTTCACTCTTGAATGAAATAAAATGGTTCATCATAATTTCTCAAAAATGGATCTCAATTAATTGCACAACCTACATGTTGACAGGGCTTCCCTGGTGGCTCAGAGGTTAAAGCGTCTGCCTCTAATACAGGAGACCTAGGTTCGATCCCTGGGTCGGGAAGATCCCCTGGAGAAGGAAATGGCAACCCACTCCAGTATTCTTGCCTGGAGAATCCCATGGACAGAGGAGCCTGGTGGGCTACAGTCCATGGGGTTGCAAAGAGTTGGACACGACTGAGCGACTTAACATATTGACAAGCGCACAATTCTCGCAGAGAGTATGCACACATTTAATAGTGAGGTACTAAAAGTGACTTAGAAAGGGTAAGGGGTACCATTTATAGTGAGGGTATCAACATCTGCAATGTCCCTGCTATTCATCTGTACAATCATATAACCATTGAAGAGGATCTGAATATGTTATCCCCAATATACGACTCTGGCATAATGATTATTTTCAGTCAATGGCAATTGAGAAATAGCAGATACAGGAAAAGCTCTCTAACCTTCCCTATTTGCCTAAAAGGCAGGGCTTACATTCCCCTCTGGGAAGATGTACCCCCTCCACTCTCTGGTACCAAGAAGAGGAGATAATATATCACAGGTGATGGTCATGAAATCTGCTTAAACAAATCTTACTGAAATAATCCTCATCTCCATTAGTTTCCTCCATGTGTTCCTCACAATGACTGTCTCTAGAATCCTGAAACCCTTTTCCATTGTCTTGGTGCATCTCCACCAAATTATAGCACTTTGTTAAAGTAGCATACAAGTCATCTAGGTCTGATAGACTCTTTGGGGTTTTCACCTTGTTTCTGTAAGCCCCTCATATGCATATTTAATAAACTTTTTTTTCTCCTGTTAATCTGTCCATTGTCAGTTTATTTTGCAGGGTCGCAGTCAATGGACCTAAGAGAGTTGAAGAATAAGTTTTTTTGCTCCCTGACTCCATGTTGGCACCTGGAAGAGGCCTTCTGCATGGATGTAGAGCAGATTAAAATGACAGGTCATACTTCAATTGCACAAATATGGGAGACTGATACTTCCTATCTAGAACACATTTTACTAACACCTTTATTCCACTATCTGGGCTTGCCAATTTTAATCGTCACTAAATAACTAAATCCTTAGACAATCCACAAATAGTTGCCCTTTTAAAAAGGAATGAAACTGAGCCATTTGCAGAGATGTGGAGGGACCAAGAGTCTGTTATAGAGAGTGAAGTAAGTCAGAAAGAGAAAAACAAATTTGTATGTTAACAAATATATATGGAATCTAGAAAAATGGTACTGAAGAACCTATTTGCAGAGCAGGAATAGAGATGCAGACAGAGAATAGACTTGCAGACACAGTGGGGGAAGGCGAGGATGGATCAAACTGAGAGGGCAGCACTGACATGCACACTACCCTGTGTGAATAGATAGCTAGCGGGAAGCTGCTGGGCAACACAGGGAACTCAGCTCCTTGCTGCCATAACGTAGAAGGGCAAGACGGGAGTGCGTGGGAAGAAGGCTCGAGAGGGAGGGGATAATGCATACATATAGCTTATTCACATTGTTGTACAGCAGAAACACAATGTTATAAAGCAATTATATTCTTTTAAAAAAAAGAACAAAAAAAAATTTTGTCCTTTTGAGAAGCAGCTGCATTGCAATCTGGAGTCTGTGGCATGGAGCTCTGCCCCTATGACTCAGCCACAGAGGCTCCCATTTGACCCATCACTTGTCTGTAGTCCTGCTTTGATAGGTGTGGCTGGTCTTTTCCCAGAGCTGTGTCTTGCATCTGCCCGTACACTCTGAGGAACTGTACTTTCTAGTGCTGCCACAGCCTGTTTTTGTGAGGCAAAATAAATTTCTGGATATCACAGAATCTCTAAGTCTTTCTACCTAGGTGGCGCAGTGGTAAAGAATATGCCTGAAAATGCAGGAGATGCGGGCAGGAGATGTAGGTTCAATCCCTGGGTTGGGAAGATCCCCTGGAGAAGGAATGGCAACCCACTCCAGTGTTCTTGCTTGGGAAATCCCCGGACAGAGGAGCCTGGTGAGCAACAGTCCATAGGGTCGCAAAAGAGTCAGACACAACTTAGCAACTAAACAACAACAATGACAATGACTGCCTAGATCTTTTCACTTAACAACATGCAGTTTTTAGATAGATTCTTGGATGCAGATTAGGTAAAGTGACCAGCTTGATACTCCAATCAAGTTGTATTATAAAGTAGTAGAAAGGTAAATTTATCCTATGATGTACTGAAACACTACATGTTATAATTTTCTTCCTTTTAAATATATTTTATATCTCATGGACTGTGGGAAATATGAGTATAGAAATTGGGGGTCAAAAGAAAATTTTTGAAAAGTTCTTTACACTTAGGAAAGCGGGGTTTCAAATAATGGATTAAGGGGCAAAATCTTACATAGTAGAGCAAAGAATGAAGGAGGCAGCTTTGAGATATCTTAGGGAAAGACTATCTTAGGGAAAGTGCTTTCCAGGTGGCACTAATGATGAAGAACTCGCCTGCCAACATAGGAGATGGGAAGAGACGCAGGTTTGACCCCTGGGTCAGGAAGATTCCCTGAAAAGAAATAGATGCACCTTGGATAGACAGAACTGAAGGAGAATCAATGTTTTTTACTAAATAATTAAAAAAAAAACTGTTGTTCTATGGTCACTGTTGTTCTGTGAAGATGTGAAGTCTACATATGAAATGGAAATGTTCTTTTCCACATCGGTGGGGAAGCTAAATTTGTAGACTTTAGCAGTTTTTTAATTCTGTCTACAAAAAACTTTTTTGAAACTATGAAGACAAAGAAAAACCATCATTCTTTAGACAACTAAAGAGTGGCTTGCAAGCCTGAATACAAACCATTAAGAATGCAGCGCTGGAAACTGGTTTTTTTTTTTCTTTTAAATGTAAAACCCAGAACAGGCAGACCATCAAGCTGGAAAAAGAAATTAATATAACCTCACAGGCAAGAAGAAAAGCAAATACTCACTCTAAAGCAGCTGCTGTTGATGCAAGCAAAGGTTAGAGCAACAGGGCTATTTTCTAACAAAGTGTGAATCCCATTAGTGCTGAAGTGTGATCCCCATCTTAGTCCTTACATCTTAGCCAGAAAAGATTTCAGATTTTATTTCCATCTGCATCTGAAGACTGGTAAATAGGACCCGCAGAGACGTTCAAAAATGGTGAGACCATTCAAAAGGCATCTGAGTCTTAGTGTATGTAAGACTTTGACATATACACAAAGGCAGTGGCCAAAGTCTGCCCAAATACCCCTTTAGCATGCATAGGTGGACAGAATAGGGCGCTGGCCTCCCCCAGTTTCCCAGCCTCCCTTGTGGCCCCTATTGTCTCTTCCCAAATACACAATGATGCCATTTCATGATTGGTACATTGGACGTGGGAGCATTTGGAAAAGTTTCTCTGGGGAGCTCAGCATTTAAACTTGTTTCATTTAAAGAAGAACCAGGGGAAAGTAGAGGAGATACCGCAGCAACTTAAAGAAGTAAAACATCTGGAAATTATCAATGACTTACTTTTTTGTGTGCCCAATACCAAGGTGATACACTAACTTTAATATTGTGCTCCAATGGATACTGACTGCTTATTGCAAGGATCTGTAGTCAAAATCCACGTATATGTGGGGTTTTTTTTTTTCTATATCAAGATCTGTCAAGTATGTCTCTGAAGCCATATTGTGTCATTGAGCATAACCAAATAAAATCACAAAATGAAGCTACCTATTCTCCTGAAGAAAAATCCAATGTAAGAAAAGCTCATACCTTGGCAAAGATTTCCAACATGGTTGCAATCAAGTCATTTTCCAATTGTATAAATAAATAACATTGCCTACATGAAATATTCTGCCAGAAGTATACACAGTTGCTATGACTTTTCTTTATTAAAAGTGTAAAGCTAAGTGCTCAAATTTAAAATTACTGAACTTGGGTTTCAGCAGTTGAATGTATGTGGTGAATATCTAGTATAATTATACCATGATGTGTTTAACACAAAGAACATTTCTATCATGAGGAAAAACTTTCTGATTCCTAACTGCACAAAGCTGTATCAACTTGCCAAGAATGAAGAAATTTAAAAAACCTACTGGAAATAACATTTGGTTGTTCATATTAGCACTGAAGACAACTGTGGTTTAGAAATTTCCCCTTTTTAATTATAACAAGTAAACTATTTTGCCAACTCTCTTTGGGCAGCTCAGTTTTCATCCTAGCTGACTAGACTGAAAATGAAGCTGTCAAAAATCCTAGGTTGAAATTGTTTTTCTGAAAAGAATGTTTATTATAGCATGTCTCTCAAAATTGTGGAGGATTTGTTCAGGAAGACATGTCTTTTTCAAACTGAGTTTGATGCATAGTTTTATTACTTAAAATCCATATGAAAAGTTCTTTTAAACAATTTAACTCACATGTACAACAGGACTTATTTTAGGTATCTTACTTATTCACCTTTAAGTACACATCATGTTCAGAATCCATGACTAAGCTGAATAAACATGACTGTGCTTTTTTGAAAGCAAACTCAGGTTTGCACTAATTACAAATTCTTTCCTAACATTCACTTAATCACCAGGAACGTTCTTTGATAGTTATAAAAAATTCTATTTGACAGTTTACTCTTTTCTACAATTAATGAATGTTATGAACTGAATGTGTTCTCCAAATTCATATATTTGAGACTTAATGCTTACCAGGACTATTTGGAGATGGGCTCTTTATGGAAGTTGTTAAGGTTTAATGAGGCCATAAGGGTGGGGCCCTGACCCAATGGGATTAGTGTGCTTATAAGAAGAGACACTAGAAACCCTGCTCTGTTTCCATGTGCATCACTGAGGACACAATGAGTAGGTGGCAGTTTGAAAGCCAGGAAGATAGCCTTTATCAGAAACCTCATCAGCTAGCATCATTATCTAGGACCTCCCAACTTCCAGAACTGTGAGAAATAAATTTCTGCCATTTCTGTCACCCAGTCTGTAGTATTCTGTTATGGCAGTCTGAACTAATAAAATGGGCAACACAATTTAATAAATATATTTTAGTTAGAATCTTGTCACTACGGTAGGATCCCTGGAGCAAGCACAAAGTACACTGGGATTTAAGAAGGAAAATTAACCCAAAATCATACCATAATTATTTTAACCTTTTAGTATTTTTACTATTTCACACTAAAATGTTTAAAATAATTATGGTATGATTTTAAAAAATGAGAAAGTCCGAAAAGTAGAAACAACCTAACTGTCCACCAACTTGTGAATGGATAAAGTATGGTCTATCTATGCAATGGAATATAATTCAGTAATAACAGTAAAAAACTATGATATATATATATATATATNTAAAATGTTTAAAATAATTATGGTATGATTTTAAAAAATGAGAAAGTCCGAAAAGTAGAAACAACCTAACTGTCCACCAACTTGTGAATGGATAAAGTATGGTCTATCTATGCAATGGAATATAATTCAGTAATAACAGTAAAAAACTATGATATATATATATATATATAACTATATATGTATATATAAAACAATATGGATGAACACTGAAACACTATGTTAAATGAAAGAAGTCAGAAACAAAGAAATACATTGTATGATTCCACTGATTAGAAATGCCCACACAAGGCAAATCTATATAAACAGAAAGTAGGTTAGTGGTTGCCAGGGGCTAGAAAAAAGGAGTCACTGGCAGTGGGCAAACAGAATCTTCGTAAGTGATGGAAATGTTCTAAAAGCTGGATTGTGATGAAGATTGCACAACTTTGTCAATTTCCTAAACTTATTGAATTGTACACCTAAAATAAGCAAATTTTATGGTATACAAATGACATTTCAATAAACAATTTTATAAAAAATGAACAGAGAGGGGCTATGAAATGCTGAGAAACATATTCTTGGTCCCCCATTGAAATGAAAACCCAGGCCAAAACCTTAGAAGACTCAGATCTTCATTCAGATCCATCAAAACTGCAGACACATTTCAGTTCAGTTCAGTTCAGTCGCTCAGGCATGTCCGACTCTTTGTGAACCCATGAATCGCAGCACGCCAGGCCTCCCTATCTATCACCAACTCCCGGAGTTCACTCAGACTCACGTCCATCGAATCAGTGATGCCATCCAGCCATCTTATCCTCTGTCGTGCCCTTCTCCTCCTGCCCACAATTCCTCCCAGCATCAGAATATTTTCCAACGAGTCAACTCTTCACATGAGATGGCCAAAGTACTGGAGTTTCAGCTTTAGCATCATACGTTCCAAGGAACACCCAGAGCTGATCTCCTTTAGAATGGACTGGTTGGATCTCCTTGCAGTCCAAGGGACTCTCAAGAGTCTTCTCCAATACCACAGTTTGAAAGCATCAATTCTTCGGTGCTCATCTTTCTTTACAGTCCAACTCTCACATCCATACATGACCACAGGAAAAACCATAGCCTTGACTAGATGGGCCTTTGTTGGCAAAGTAACGTCTCTGCTTTTCAATATGCTGTCTCCGTTGGTCATAACTTTTCTTCCAAGGAGGAAGCGTCTTTTAATTTCATGGCTGCAGTCACCATCTGCACTGATTTTGGAGGCCAAAAAAAATAAAGTCTGACACTGTTTCCACTGTTTCCCCATCTATTTCCCATGAAGTGATGGGACCAGATGCCATGATCTTCGTTTTCTGAATGTTGAGCTTTAAGCCAACATTTTTTTTTAATTTTTATTTTTTGTTTTACTTTAAGCCAACTTTTTAACTCTCCACTTTCACTTTCAAGAGGCTTTTAAGTTCCTCTTTACTTTCTGCCATAAGGGTGGTGTCATCTGCATATCTAAAGTTATTGATATTTCTCCCGGCAATCTTGATTCCAGCTTGTGCTTCTTCCAGCCCAGCATTTCTCATGATGTACTCTGCATATAAGTTAAATAAGCAGGGTGACAATATACAGCCTTGACATACTCTTTTTCCTATTTGGAACCAGTCTGTTATTCCATGTCCAGTTCTAACTAACAGTTAGAACTGGTTTTTTGAACGTTGAGCTTTAAGCCAACTTTTTCGCTCTCCTTTTTCACTTTCATCAAGAGGCTTTTTAGCACTTCTTCACATTATGCCATAAGGGTGGTGTCATCTGCATATCTGAGGTTATTGATATTTCTTCCGCCAATCTTGATGCCAGCTAGTGCTTCTTCCAGCCCAGCATTTCTCATGATGTACTCTGCATAGAAGTTAAATAAGCAGGGTGACAATATACAGCCTTGACATACTCTTTTTCCTATTTGGAACCAGTCTGTTGTTCCATGTCCAGTTCTAACTGTTGCTTCCTGACCTGCATATAGATTTCTCAAGAGGCAGGTCAGGTGGTCTGGTATTCCCATCTCTTTCAGAATTTTCCACAGTTTATTGTGATCCACACAGTCAAAGGCTTTGGCTTAGTCAATAAAGCAGAAATAGTTGTTTTTCTGGAACTCTCTTGCTTTTTCCATGATCCAGCAGATGTTAGCAATTTTATCTCTGGTTCCTCTGCCTTTTCTAAAACCAGCTTGAACATCTGGAATTTCATGGTTCAAGTACTCCTGAAGCCTGGCTTGGAGAATTTTGAGCATTACTTTACTAGCATGTGAGATGAGTGCAACTAGTTACATTAGCATCCCCCAAAATAAAACCAGTATAAGTCTAAAATATGTACAAGATCTATATACAGAAAACTATAAAACTCTGATAAAAGAAATCAAGGAGAACTAAATAAATGGAGAGATATTTCATGTTTTGGATGGCAACTCTCGTTAAGATGTCAGTTCCTGATCTGATCTTGTGATTCAATGCAACCTCAGTCATAATCCTTGTGGGATATTTTATGGCTATCTATAAACTGATTTTAAAATTTATGTGAAGAGGAAAATACCTAAAAGAACCAACAGAAGGTTGAAGGAGACGACCACAGTTGGAGAACTGATACTACCCAACTCTAAAATTGTAAGGGAAAAATCTTTCTCCTTATTCATTTCTCATCAATTCTTCTGATAACATCTGTGTGGGAGTCTGACCCACGCAGATATTCTCTAGTTCTTTTAGATACCAACTGACTGTCCTACAATTAAATTTAATTTTGGTACTACTTAGAATAAGTAACATATTTCACAGACGGCAAAGAAGGAGACCCAGTTCAATCTCTGGGTTGGGCAGATGCCCTGGAGGAGGGAATGGCTACCGACCCACTCCAGTATTCTTGCCTGGAGAATCCCATAGACAGAAGAGCCTGATGGGCTAAAATCCATGAGGTCACAAAGAGCTGGACAGGACTGAGCAAGTAACACTTTCATTTTTTACTTTTTTCCCCCACAGTTTAAGAACTCTGTCCCACAGTCTCCCCCACCCCCACTAACTTCAGATGCCAATTCACAAGTCTAGTTGTTTCTGGCTGACCAGTTGTAGATCCAGAATGTCCCATAACCCCCTCCTGAGATTTGATAATATGCTAGAATAGTTCATAGAACTCAGAAAGACAATTTATTTACTAGATCACTGGTTTATTTTGAGAGAATGCAGTTCAGGAACAGACTTATGAAAGAGACATATAGAGCAAATTATATGGGAAGGGCATGGAGCTTTCATCACCTTTTTGGACATGGTATCCTCTGGCACTTCCACTTGTTCACCAGCTTGGAAGTTCTCTGAAAATTGTGCTTTAGGAATTTTCTGAATGCTTCATTACATAGGCATGGTTGACTAAACCATTAATTCAACCTCCAGCCTCTCCTCTATCCCCAGACTTCAATTACTTGGGGCTAAAACTTCCAGTCCTCTCATCACATGGTGGTTCCCCTAGAAAGAAGCCTCCCATCCATAGAGACTTCACAAAAGTTATCCCATTGATATAAACTCATGTATTGTAAAAGGGACTTCTGATTAACAAAATACATTCATTTCCCTTTATTGCTCAGGAAATTTCAGGTTTTAAGAGCTCTAGGATAGAAATTCCAGCTGAGCTATTTAACACCCTAAAAATGATGCTATTATAGTGTTGCACTCAATATGTCAACAAACTTGGAAAACTCGCAATGGTCCCAGGACTGGAAAACATCAGTTTTCATTCCAATCCTAAAGAAAGACAATGCCAAAGAATGTTCAAGCTCCTGTACAATTGTGCTTATTTCACATGCTAGCAAGGTAATCCTCAAAATCCTTCAAGCTAGGCTTCAACAATTTGTGAACTGAGAACTTCCAGCTGTAATAACTGGATTTAGAAAAGGCAGAGGAACCAGAGATCAAACTGACAACATCCCTTGGATCATAGAAAAAGCAAGGGAATTTCAGAAAAAAAAAAAAAAATCCCCTTTGGCTTGACTATGCCAAAGCCTTTGACTGTGTGGATCACAGCAGACTGTGGAAAATTCTTAGAGAGATGGGAGTACTAGAGTACCTGACCTGCTTCTTTAGAAAACTACGTATGAAGGTCAAGAAGCAACAGTTAGAAATGGACATGGAAGAATGGATTGGTTCAAAATTGGGAAAAGAGTATGTCAAGGCTGTATATTGTGACCCTGTTTATTTAACTTATATGCAGAGTACATCATGCGAAATACCAGGCTGGATAAAAGTATAAGCTGGAATCAAGACTGCTAGGATAAATATCAACAACTTCAGACAGGCAGATGACACCAACGTTATGGCAGAAGCAAAGAGGAACTAAAGAGCCTCTTGATGAAGGTGAACTAGGAGAGTGAAAAAGCTGGCTTAAAACTCAATGTTCTAAATATTCTAAAAAACTAAAATCATAACATCTTGTCCTATCACTTGATGGCAAATAGTTGGGGAAAAAGTGTTTCCACTTTTTAAATTTTCTTGAGCTTCAAAATCACTGCAGACTGTGACTGGAGGTATGAAATTAAAAGATGCTTACTCCTTGGAAGAAAAGCTATGACAAACTTAGACATCGTATTAAAAAGCAGAGATATCACTTTGCCAACAAAGGTCTGTCTAGCCAAAGCTATAGTTTTTCTAGCAATCCCATACAGATGTGAAAGCTGGACCATAAAGAAGGTTGAGTGTTGAAGAATTGATGCTTTAGAATTGTGGTGCTGGAGAAGCTACTTGAGAGTCCCTTGGACTGCAAGGAGATCAAAGCAATCAATCCTAA
Organism: Oreotragus oreotragus; assembly: GCA_006410675.1. Taxonomy (NCBI): domain Eukaryota; kingdom Metazoa; phylum Chordata; class Mammalia; order Artiodactyla; family Bovidae; genus Oreotragus; species Oreotragus oreotragus. The sequence continues at coordinate 8,802 of SJYX01007953.1, read as the reverse complement.
AGGAAATCAACCCTGAATATTCATTAGAAGGACTGATACTGAAACTGAAATTCCAATACTTTGGCCACTTAATGCAGAGAACTGACTCATTGGGAAAGACCCTGATGCTGTGAAAGACTGAAGGCGGGAGGAGAAGGGAGCAACAGAGGACAAGATGGTTGGATGGCATCACTGACTCAATGGACATGAGTTTGAGCAAACTCCAGAAGATAGTGAAGGATAGGAAAGCCTGGCATTCTGTAATCCATGGGTTCACAAAGAACTGGACATGATTTAGTGCCTGAACAATAGCACCAGGGACAGAAATGGGAATAAAGGCCAAATATACATTTATTATTATAAATAACAATATTATAAAGATTAAAACTGCAGTCACTGAGACAGTGTGGTATTGGTGACAGTACAGACAAATCAGTGGAACAAACTAGCGAATCAAGTTGTTGACCAACCCAAATACAGCCAACTGAATTTTGACAAAGGGACAAAGACAATCAATTAGAGAAAATAAATTCTCTTCAACAAATATTACTGGAACGATTGGACATCACATACAAAAAATGAACCTAGACATTTAAAAATTAATTAAAAATTCATCATAGACCTAAATGTAAAGCAGAAAACTATCACACCCCTAGAAAAGTGTATAGGAGAAAATCTAGAAGACCTTGTGTGGAGGTGATGACATTTTAGAGAAAACACCAAAAGCATGATCTATAAAAAATAATAATTGGTAATCTGAACTTCATCAAAATTAAAAGTGTGTGCTTTGTGAAAGAATACTATCAGGAGAATGAGGAGATGGGTCACAGAATGGGAGAAAATAGCTTCAAAAATATATCTGATAAAGAAATTTTATATAAAACATGTAAGGAACTCAATAATAAGAAAAATGGAAAACTTGACAAAAGACCTGAACAAACGCTTCATCAAAGAAGATATGCAAATGGAAAATAAGTATATGAAAAGATATTCCACACCGTATGTCATTATTGTGATGAAATCAAATTCATATTTTATGGCAAGACAGAAAAACTTAAATGTGAAATTTTCTATGCATATTTGGGCCTCCTTCTTCCCCTTTAGTGTCTATCATGAATCTGCATTAACCTGACCTCCTTAGGAGGTAACAATTCCTTCTTAATCTTGTAAAAGTTTGCTTTGTGCATGGCGATTTGGAGTGTGTAAACTGTCAGTACATTGTGTTTTGATGAATAACCTCTTATTCATAAATATTTTTAATTGTGCTTTGACCTCCAATGGGTGGAACAGTCCTCAGAGTTTTCTGAAAGACTGTCTCCTGTGTTATAATCCTCAAGTTGACTTCAATAAAATTTTCCTTCATTCCTCGGTTGACTATTGATTAATTTTTCATCAACATGAGACATGCAAATCAAAACAATGAGATACCAGTACATGTTGATTAGAAAGGCCAACAATACCAAATACTGACAAAGATTTAGTATTTATCTGAAAGAGGTGAAAGTATGCCCACATGCAAACTCACACATGTATGTTTATAGTAGCTTTATTCATCTTTGGCAAAACAGTAACACCCTCTGTTTGTTCTTTAAATTGTTTTTTCCTAAAATTGCCCAGGATTTGATCTTTAGTCAGAAGTCATTTTCTTTATTCTAGTATTGTTTATAATCTGAAGGCACTGTACAATTTCAAAACTACTAATTCCTGGATCATTTTTGTTTAATGATTCTTCTCTCTTTCCAATCACATTTTACTGCAAAAAAAACTTGAAGAAATCAGGTAGTACTTTCAACATTCTACCTTGAAATCTTTTTAGCTAGATCACCTGGTAAATTAGATACATTTTGTTCTTTCCACATTAGCATAAGCAACAACATTACCACACTTTCTACTGTTAATACTGGAGACCTTTATCCTTTGATTTCCAATAAAAGTTTTATTATCACCTAAGCTCTCACATGGAAGGAATGATGCTAAAGCTGAAACTCCAGTACTTTGGCCACCTCATGCAAAGTGTTGACTCATTGGAAAAGACTCTGATGCTGAGAGGGATTAGGAGCAGGAGGAAAAGGGGACAACAGAGGATGAGATGGCTGGATGGCATCACTGACTCGATGGGCATGAGTCTAAGTGAACTCCGGGAGTTGGTGATGGACAGGGAGGTCTGGTGTGCTGCGACTCATGGGGTTGCAAAGAGTCGGACATGACTGAGAGACTGAAATGAACTGAACTGAACTGAAGCTCTCACAATAACCTCCTGAAAACCATCATACATCTGATACAGTTTCTTCAAGGCATTTTATATTTTTACTAATATTCTATTCAAAGATGCTGGCCTCTCCACCCAAATATCAAAATTAGTATTTGCTATCTAGTGCCATATAACAAGTTGTTCCATAATTTAACAGCTTAAAAACAACATCAAAAAACATTGCTGTATTTTTCAGCCAACATTTACACAGAGATTCAAGTTGGATCCCTGAGACAGTGTCATCCTACAACTGAAAGATAATATTTAAATAGCCTCTGAGGCAGCTGGATTAACTTTAGTCAGAGAAATATGTGTACAATGGATTATTTCTAGATATATTTTGTCCAACTCTATTAATAGGAAGCAGGTCAAAGAAATGAGCAAAGTATAATGTGTAGGTTTTTAAGCACAGAAGCTATAAACAAAAGAGAGATTTCATAACTGCAAATGAACTTTTTCAAACTGATAAGTTGTCTATTCTGTTAACATGGATATTAAGTGATTTGCTGATTGAATCTTATTTATATTTATATTACTATTCATATTATATTGCTTTCAGCTGAACAGATGAAAGGAAAGTAAGACTAAGAAATAGTCTGTTGTTCACTAGAAGAAAAAACAGGAGTTCAGCATAGCTTTTGTAATTTTGAATTTGGGTGTGATGAGTGAGGGTAACCATGGGACTGGAGGAAAATGAAATCTCTTAGAAATTGCTTGATATTTTTAGTAATATAAATGATATGCAACTAATTTAATTAAGCTTAGAATCATAACAGACCCTATTGAAGAGGAGTGGAATGCTTTTCTTTTGTGTATCTCCTTACTGCTGAAATGTAGTACATTAAAATGAATAAGAACAATAGATAGTTTCAACTGATCAAATCTGCAACTCCATCTGATCGAAAGTGAAGATTTTAATTAAAACTGGACTTCATTCAAAAAGGGCTATTGTAACAAACTTTAATTAAGTTGATTTTCTATAGTGCCTAGGTCATACATTCATTTTTTAACTTTTATTTAATTCTCCTAGTGTTATATTTTTATCTTTAATATTTCTGTTTGTATATTCATGACAAATTATGAATTTTCTATTTTTCCATATGAGGCATTATTCACTTACTTCAGTGATCTGTCTAGAGATATTCCATCTTTAAAACTTTCAGAGATCTTTCTTTCCTTCATCATTCTTATTTTTAGTCACACCAATAAATAAGTAACCAATTCTTGCAGAACTTCTCTGTTATTTAACTTCATGTGTAGATGTAAAGCAAATGTCAGTGTATTATATTTCTGTTTTCTTCAATCAAAATTAAAAATAATTAACTAAAAATATAACAATAGCATAATTGAGAATAAGCAGTACACACACACAACATAATACATGCTGCATATGGAGCTGTTTGAAGGTCTGAATATAAATACAGAGGACAATATCTGATATATATGCATTCACTGCAAGCATTTATGCCTAAGATGTCCCATCACATTCTTATTGAATGACAATGCAGTTGGTTCAAACAAAGACTGATAATTAAAACAGTTTTATCCAAAGACATATATGAAATAATAATAGCTCTTGGTGACTGGCTAGGTTGAAGGTTAGTACTCTGCGATCTCACAAAGGAAACGGCTCTTTATTCTTTTCTTTCGTCTATTCTCATGCTCTTTTTAAAAGCCTGAAGCCAAAGAAAAACCTTTTTATAGCTGTTTTTATTTAAGAACTCTGAGTCTTTAATTACTTAAATTTTTAGTCTATAAAGTAATATTTATAAAATATATGTATATCATATAATACATATATGTACTCATCTAATGATTTTAAGAAAAGAATATTGTCATTCGCTTGATAATCTCTTGTACATGCTCTTAAACAACAATCAGTTTCTTTCAACAATGTTCTGAATTTTGTATTTGTTATTCTCTTCCTTTCCTTTAGTTTTACTATATATTTGTATATTTATACAATATACAATAATGTTTACTTTTTCTTGCCCTCATATTATCACATAATCATTCTTTGTAAAGATCCTTACGGCTGACTTCTTTTCCTGCTTAACTTTATGTTTCTAAGATTTATTTATGTTTTACTATGTAGCAATAACTTATTGCAGATAGATTCTTTACAGTCTGAGCCACCGGTAAAGAATCTGCCTGCAGTGCAGAAGACCCAGGTTTGATCCCTGGGTTGGAAGGATCCTCCTGGAGAAGGGAATGGCAACCCACTCCAGTATTCTTGCCTAGAGAACGCCATGGACAGAGGAGCCTGGTGGGCAACAGTCCATGGGGGTCACAAAGAGTTGGGCAGTACCGAGTGAACAACACACCTTCATAAAATACTTTTGGGCTTCCCTGGTGTCTCAGACAGTAAAGAATCTGCTGTAATACAGGAGATCCGGGTTTGATTCTTGGGTCAGGAAGATCCCCTGGAGAAGGAACTGGCAACCCACTCCAGTATTCTTGCCTGGGAAATCTCATGGACAGAGGAGCCTGGTGGGCTACAGTCCATGAGGTCACAAAGATTTGGATACGACTGAAGCAACTAACACTTCCTTCCTTACTAATAATTTATTTTCTCTGCTGCATACTATTCTAGAATACGAGTATATAAAAATATTGTAATTTTACTCCAATGGGCATTTTATTTACAGTTTTTTTCTATTACAAATAATGTTGCTGTATATTGTTGAACAGTTCCCCTGACGCGTGTCCATTAAGTTTCTTTAGGATATACATGTATGTGAAATTGTTGCATTATAGAAAATAAGAATACAGCAAAATAAGAATAAAATGCTATGTTATTTTCCTAAGTGGCTTTACTTTTTAACTTTTGGATATATGTTGGGTAAGAAATGTCAAATCATGAGAGACTTAATTTCTATTTTCCTGATTGTTAATAAGGTTGAGTATGTTTTATGTTTATTTACTGTTAAGGTTTTTTCGTCTGTATGGTGCCTCTTCAAGTCCCTTTTTTTATGCTTGTCTTTTTCTTTTCCTCAGTGATTTAAAAATGATATATTCTACATACAATTTTGTATTTTTAATTATCATCTGTCTTTTGAATTTTTATTCTCTTCATAGTAATTTTCTTAAAAGTTTTCATTTTCATTTAGTTAAAATTATTCTTTGCCTTACAAACATGTTTTCTTTAAGAAGCCCATTTTTACCCCCATATCAGATTTTTTAAAATATTGTTTTCCCAAATTTTACTTTTACTTTTCATATTTAGGACTTTGACTGTGTGAAATTAATTGTTGCTTTTGCATGGGACAGGAGAGAAACTTTTTTTTTTTCCATGTACACAGATTTACCACAGCACTATTGAATGAATAATCTATTCTTTCCTACTTATCTGCAGAGAAAATTCTATCATACTCAAGTTTATGTAATTATGAGTTGATTTCTTAGTTCTTTGTCTTGTTCAATCAGTAATTTTCTATTCCTGAATGCAGTACAATGTTTTAATTACTATAAGTTTGTAGTAAATCTTAACACGCAGAGAAATAAATATCCCTGTTTACTTTGAGTGTCTGCATCATGCTTAGCTATTTATTTTTCATATACAATATAAAATAACTAGTTAAAGTCTAATAAGAAGTTATGAATGTGATTAAAATAGTATTGATTCCTTGGGTTAATGTGAAGAAAATTAATCTGAGTGATATTGAGTCTCCCATTTATGAACACAGAGTGGTTACCATTTAGAGATTATATTTTATATTTTTCAGTATTATAGGTATAACAGTCCTAAATGTTTATGTACATAATAGAACTTCAAAATAAATGAACCAAAAATTACTAGAACTAAATTACTAGAGCTAAAATTAATTTTTCCTAGAACTAAAATTGCTAAACTAAATTAGTTTAGAACTAAACTAAAAATTACTAGAACAAAATACATGAGCCAAAAATTACTAGAAATAACTAGTTTACTAAAACTAAAGTCCACAGTTATAGTTGAAGATATCAATACCCTTCTCTCAATAACTGATACAGCAAATTGATACAAAAAATTGTTAAGGATAGAGAAGATTGGAACAACACTTCCTAGTGGCTCAGATGGCAAAGAATCTGCCTGCAATGCAGGAGACCTGGGTTCAATCCCTGGGTTGGGAAGATTCCCCTGAAGGAGGGCATAGCAACCCACTCCAGCATTCTTGTCTGGAGAATCTCCATGGACAGAGGAACCTGGTGGGCTACAGTCCATGGGGTAGCAAAGAGTCAGACACAACTGAGTGACAGCACATCAACTAATGTGACATAATTTTCATCTTTACTGGACCATAAAACAAATGTCAATAAATTTTCAAATATTCAAATCATTCAAATATGTGTTCTGACTACAATTAAATTTAAAATAAATAATAGTAATATCTTTGGAAAATTCCCTCATATTTGAAAATTGAATAACACACATACAATGGGTCAAAATAGAAATTATTTTGAACTGAATAACAATGAAGACAATATACCTGAATTGGTTGAGATTTCACTGAACAATATTTAAGGGCAAATTTACAGCATTAAACCTAAAGCTATAAAAATTCTAGAAGAAAGCAACACGGAACTCTTGCATACCTGGCTTAAGCAAAGATTTCTGAGCCCATGACACTAAAAGTTCGATACATAATATATAAAATGACAAATCAACAGATAGGGCTTTATCCAAATTAAAAATATAATCTTTGAAAGACACTGCTTAGAATGTAAAGAAAATCCATAGACTGGGAGAAAATATTTGCAAATCAGATAGTTCATAAAGGACTATATGAACTATATGTGAGTCTCTTATATGTGAGACTCTCTCAAAACTCCAAATTGCTTGGAGATTCCTCAAAAAAACAAAAATAAAACTACTATATGAGCCAGCAATTCTCCACCTGGGCATATATTAAAGAAAGTGAAAACACGAATTCAAAAAAGTACATGACCTCAGTGTTTATTGCAGTATTATATATACAAGCCAAGATATGAGAGTAAACTAAATGTCTACCACAGATGAATGCATATAGAAAAGTAGCACACACACACACACATTGGAATATCATTCAGTCATAAAAAAGAGCGTAAAAGATCCTGATGCTGGGCAAGATTGAGGACAAGAAGAGAGGGGGGCGACAGAGGATGAGATGGTTGGATGGCACCGCTGACTCAATGGACATGGGATTGGGTGGACTCCGGGAGTCGGTGATGGGCAGGGAGGCCTGGTGTGCTGCAGTTCATGGGGTCGCAAAGAGTCGGACATGTCTGAGTGACCGACAACAACGACATAAAACAGAAGGAAGTTTTGCCATCTGCAGCAATATGGATGGACCTGGAGGGTATTATGCTCAGTAAAACAAGTCAGATAGAGTAAATCAACTATTGTGATCACTTATACATAGAAACTAAAAAGTAAAACAAACGAATGAATATAACGGAACAGAGACAGACTCACAGATATAGAGAATAAACAAGCGGTTACCAGTGGAGAGAGGCAAGATAGGGACTTAACAGGTACAGACTGGATGCTGTGTTCAGTCACTCAGTCATGTTCACTTCTTTGAGATCCTGTGGACTGTACTCTGCCAGGCTCTTCTGTCCAGGGGATTTTCCTGGCAAGAATACTGGAGTGGTTGCCATTTCCTTCGCCAGGGATCTTCCCGACCCAGGAATTGAACCCTCATCTCCTGCAATGTGGGCGGATTCTTAACCACTGAACCAACAGGGAAGCACAAGCTACTACATATAAAATAAGGAAGATACAAGATATATTGTACAGAAAAAAAGATATAGCCTATATTTATAATAACTTTAAATAGAATATAATCTATAAAATATTAAATCACTGTTTTGTATATCTGAAACTAATATAATATTTTAAATCAACTATGCTCCTGCTGCTGCTGCTCCTGCTAAGTCATGTCAACAGTGTCCGACTCTGTGCGACCCCATAGACGGAAGCCCACCAGGCTCCTCTGTCCCTGGGAATCAACTATACTTTAATAAAAACCAAAAAACAGCTCCAAAAATATGGACAAAAAATTTGAATAGATACTTCAAAGAACATACAGATGAGAAATACAAGGAAACAACATAATCAATGGTCATATTCCTACACACATTTTAAAATAGCTAATGTGAAGTCTGACCATGCTGATCCTTGGCAAGATTCCCAAGCATCTGGGATATTCATAACTTTGCTGCTTGAACTAACAATTACTGAAAAAATGTGTTAATATCTACCATTCTAGTCAGGATTTTTTTAATGTGTTTTTCTGTTTTATACAATATGATTTGGTACATTTACATTTAAACTTCTTATGTAATGTTACATTTTTCTTTTCTAATGAATCTTATCTGAAGGTCTATTTTATTTTATATTAATTACTATATCAACTTTTAAAAATAAATTGGTATTTGCTTTGTATTTGTATCCTTTTTCTTTGAGCATGTATATATTTCAGATTTGGGATGTATTTCTTGTAGATAAAATAGAGCAGAATTTTAAAATATGACTTGAAAATTCTCATCTTTTTGTGTTAACATTTAATCAACTTTCTATTTTTATAATTAATGATTTTAATTTCTAACAT
>SJYX01007952.1:0-19588 GCA_006410675.1 Oreotragus oreotragus | reverse complement strand
CCCAGACACAGTCACGCCCCTGAGACTGAGGCCCCAAGACAAAGGGACTCCCCTCACCCCTGACAATCCCCCCTTGGAGGGGTCCCTCAGAAGCCCCAGAAGGGCTCGGCCCACAGTGAAGTCTCCAGCTCCAGGCCCTACTCACTGGTTGGTGGGCAACAGGCCCACAACCCCCAGTGTCCACCCCCCAGACCTCGGACTCCTGGGAGTGCCACCCACAGAGACACCTCCATCCTCAGGTCTATCAAGGGAGGCACTCGGTACGTGGCTGCTAAATGAGGTCACCTCTCCCAAATGTCACCCTGAGGGCCAGAGGGGCCTTGTGCTTCTCTCAGCATCAGCACACAGGCAAACTACACATGTAAAAGAGGGGGTCCACCCATCACCCCACAGGGTGAGCCTTGCAGGAGACCACTGAAGACCTGTTCAAGGATGGCAAATGGATCAGGGCAGGGCTGACTTGTCAACACCTACAAGCTAGACATAAAATCCAGGAGGTGGACACACTGTAGACCACCAACATCCAGAGATGATCACAAATGCTCATTTTAGCTAAGTCTTCTCTTCCTATTGCAATTTTTAAAAATCAGAATTAAGAAACATGAGCAAACTTGAAAATACTTAGTTTTCCTGCTTCCTGGCAGCCTCTGGGGAANCTGTAGACCACCAACATCCAGAGATGATCACAAATGCTCATTTTAGCTAAGTCTTCTCTTCCTATTGCAATTTTTAAAAATCAGAATTAAGAAACATGAGCAAACTTGAAAATACTTAGTTTTCCTGCTTCCTGGCAGCCTCTGGGGAATTAGCTAAGTTACCATAAGATGTTCAGTGACAGAGAACAAAGAGGAGAAACAACAGAAGGCTTCTGGATAATCTATATTATGGTTAATATGTAGCAACTGAATAACCAAGAAATGCTATTAGTGTGCATATAAAATTCAAAGCAAAAAGAAAAATAACAATGTTACCAGTACTTCAAAGCTCATTGGCTTTACTTCCCTCTACTCCCCTTGAAGAATGCTAGTCTGATTCGGGGGGACAGGGGAGGGAGAGGCATTGACCCCAGAGCATAAATGCAGGGTATGGTCAGTGCTCCCTGTTACCCAAGATCCCAGTTCTGGGGTCATCCAGTCCCGTGAGCCATGCAGTAAGGATGCAAGTGCGCACGTGTGCACAAAGGCAAAGCAAGATAAAAGAGAGCCCCGTAAATCGAGTAAGACATCAGCAGCTGTCCTGAACAAAGGTTGTCTGGAATGTGAGTTTGTAAGGATAATTACCAGCGTATTACACAGAGGGCAATAACGTTGTTGTTAGCACAAGAATTTGTCAGACTTGTCACACAGAAAGGGGAACAGCTGTAACTGTAAGTGACAGGTTGCTGAAAAAATGGTTGGTGTCTGAAGCACCTGGTCCCCCGAGTTTCTACCGTAAACTTGTTCTTAAATTAAAACAACAGGCAAATGTACAAATACTTCCCACTGTAGAAATCGCTGGCTTGTTCAAGTTTATGGAGAGAATTTTCGAAGTGTGAGTGGTGTGCCAGAGAGGACAGGCTGATGAGGTCTGTGTTCCCAGTCCACGCCATCGCAGACGGGCACAGGGCGAAGAGCTGGGCTTTTAATTCAGAGTCCCAGACACAAATCCTGTCTTTCCGACATACTAACCATGCATTCTTGGCAAAGGAGTTAGCTTATCCCAGCTTCCATTTCCTTGCAAGATGTACTTAATAATCTCTAAGGCATAGAGTTGTTGCAAACAGGAGGATTTGCATATAGAATATTTACTTAGCACAGCACCTGGCAAACAGCAAGTGATCGGGAAACAGAGTAACAATTAAGCAGACTTGCCTACCTAAATATCATACTTGGGGCATATTGCAGAGGTGACTGCCTGTGTATTACACTAAAAAAAAGAAAAAGAAATGGAAACACTACAAAGCTTTGAAAAGGTGGGGAGAGAAAAGAGGTGATGCTAATTGTTTGGGTTTTCCTTTAGAGACTATACCCAGGAAATTATTTTCTCTGGAGAAGGATGGCTTTGGAGAAACAGTTTATCCTCATATGCCACCAGAGCTGTTTTCTTATCTTTTCTTCCAGGTAAAAAGTTGCAAGGAAGTCTCCTCATATTTGAAAGCCTTCAGGGAGCTCATGAAATGGAGCCTATTTCCTAACTGACCACTCTCAACAAATTTTCTGTAATGCATATAATGAAGTATTTCGATTGACAGAGCATCTCATCTTCCCCCTGAGAGACAGAAATTGTGCCTGGAGCACAGTGCATCTGGTTGTTTACTGGTGCCCCAAGGCTCACAAAATGCTGCAAGCACTGCCTAGAAAACTAGGAGATGTTAAGGCTGAAATAGTTCTAGAAGAGCAAAGATCTTAAATCCTTTCACACGACATGAGAAAGCACCTCGAGTTCTAATTAAGCTAAAGCAATTAGCCACCCACAAATACCTAATGCTGCTCCCCGTGGTCAGGCACTCATCTCTATTAAAACCCGTTTTAAAAAAAGAGTGGACCCAAAAGTTTTAATAATCTCTAAGGCATAGAGTTGTTGCAAACAGGAGGATTTGCATATAGAATATTTACTTAGCACAGCACCTGGCAAACAGCAAGTGATCGGGAAACAGAGTAACAATTAAGCAGACTTGCCTACCTAAATATCATACTTGGGGCATATTGCAGAGGTGACTGCCTGTGTATTACACTAAAAAAAAGAAAAAGAAATGGAAACACTACAAAGCTTTGAAAAGGTGGGGAGAGAAAAGAGGTGATGCTAATTGTTTGGGTTTTCCTTTAGAGACTATACCCAGGAAATTATTTTCTCTGGAGAAGGATGGCTTTGGAGAAACAGTTTATCCTCATATGCCACCAGAGCTGTTTTCTTATCTTTTCTTCCAGGTAAAAAGTTGCAAGGAAGTCTCCTCATATTTGAAAGCCTTCAGGGAGCTCATGAAATGGAGCCTATTTCCTAACTGACCACTCTCAACAAATTTTCTGTAATGCATATAATGAAGTATTTCGATTGACAGAGCATCTCATCTTCCCCCTGAGAGACAGAAATTGTGCCTGGAGCACAGTGCATCTGGTTGTTTACTGGTGCCCCAAGGCTCACAAAATGCTGCAAGCACTGCCTAGAAAACTAGGAGATGTTAAGGCTGAAATAGTTCTAGAAGAGCAAAGATCTTAAATCCTTTCACACGACATGAGAAAGCACCTCGAGTTCTAATTAAGCTAAAGCAATTAGCCACCCACAAATACCTAATGCTGCTCCCCGTGGTCAGGCACTCATCTCTATTAAAACCCGTTTTAAAAAAAGAGTGGACCCAAAAGTTTCCCAGCACAACTTCCCACAAACTAGCTAAGACTTAGACACATTCGGTAAACACAGAGCCAGGCTCTGGGTATGGCAGAGGGGCTTTTAGGAAAGGAGTACATCAGACATGATGAGGTGATGGCAAATAAAAAGGAGGCGAGCTGCGAATGGGACAAAAGGGGTAAGAAAATCCACTTGCCAAGGGGTCCCTGGATCATGGATGAGCTGGACAAAGCCAGACAAACTGAAGCCTCAGTTTCCCTGGTCTTAGAACCCACTGGTTGGTGTAATAAGATGTCAACTCCACCCCGAGGAAGCACATCAAGCAGAAGGGTTTCTGCCAGCTGGAACTAGGGCCCAGCTTCATCACCTGTGACCAGACTACCGTCCAAACCCATGCTTCACAGGCAGTCTGTCCTCTCTCACAGCACAGTGTGTCCTGGAAGCACCAACAGGCTGCATTTGGCAGGTTCACAATGAGTCCAATCCACTTAAGTTCACGTGCTCTACCCAGCCCGGTTAGGCCTAATCTTCCCCAAGACTCCCTTTAGTGAGGGGAGTTCATTGTTGTTTACAGCCCAAGGCGGTTTCCAGACTTGGTAATAGTGGCAGCAGCTACAGAATACTCAATGGTCAAGTGCTTAAAAACCAAGGGCTTCCCTGGTAGCTCAGCTAGTAAAGAATCTGCCTGCCAAGCAGGAGACCCTGGTTCGATTACTGGGTGGGGAAGATCCCCACTCCAGTATTTGGGCCTGGAGAAAAAGAGCTGGACACAACTGAGTGACTTTCGAATCCTCCCTGGTGGCTCGGACGGTAAAGCATCTGCCTGCAATGTGGGAGACCTGGGTTCAATCCCTGGGTCGGGAAGATCTCCTGGAGAAGGAAATGGCAACCCACTCCAGTAGTCTTGCCTGGAAAATCCCATGGACAGAGGAACCTGGTTAGGCTACAGTCCATGGGTTCATTTTCACCCCTCTGTCCATAGGGAATTGGTTCTAGGACCAATTGATTAGAAGATATGAAAACCAACAGATTTTTAAGTCCCTTATATAAAACGGCATAGTATTTGTCTATACCCTATATACATCCTCCCATATACTTTAAATGATCCCTAGATACTTATAGTACCTAGTACAATATAAATGCTATGTAAATAATTGCCTGTATGTGGCAAATTTAAGGTTCATGAATTTTCTGGAAGTTTCTCTTTTTAATATTTTCAACCCATGGTTGGTTGAATGCGAGGATGCAGAAAGCATGGACACAGAGGGCCAAGTGTACTTTCCTTGAGAACTAGGGTCGTTTCTGTTTTTCAGTCCAGTGAAGTTAATCCAAAACTCCATTACTTCTCAACTGAACAAGAGCTGTTTATTCCTGTAGGTTTTTTTCTTTTGGATTTAGAAAAGCTCTCAATCACCAAGCAGACATCAAAAATATTGATCTAGCTCTGCACTGTTCAATAGAATTAAGATTTAAAATGTTCCTAAGATTTACATTAAAGAGTAAAAATATATACAAAACTATTGTACTAGAATATTTTACTTAACCCACTCTAGCAAAACCATTACTATTTCTAGATATAATCAATACAAAAGATTATTAATGAGATACTTCTGATTTTGTTTTCATGCCTCCTTTCTCTAGTACCACACTGAACTGTGCAATCTATAGCTATTTTTAAATTGCCATGGAAAAACTTCCACAATTCACTGTTCTATGAACAAGAAGGATACCAAAATGTATAGCATGATCTCATTTTAACTATTAAAATGTGTTATCTGTGTGTTCAGATATGGATAGACAAAAATCTCTAAGGGAAACACCAAAAGTTAACAGCAATTTTAAGAAACAGAATTATGTATGGTTAGTCACTAGTTTCTACTTTGTGCTCTTTTGTTATTTTCTGAATTTCTGTGCAGTAAATATATACTGTTTAATAGGAAAACTATAAAGCTAGTCTTTAAAAACAAAAAGCCCTCCCTTATTTTAAGCCGTAACACCCCGATCCTACGGCACTGTAGCCATTGCCCTATTCCGGCTAACCGAAAGGATGGACTAACTTAATGCCCCACCCCTTGCCCAGCCGCTGTGATACTTACAGCCAATCATCATGATGGCCACGGCAAAGATCTTCTCAATGTCTGTGGATGGGGCGATGTTCCCAAAGCCCACGCTGGTGAGGCTGGTCATGGTGAAATACAACGAGGAGATGTAGACAGAATTCTTGCTGGGACCCCCTTCCCACTTCCCTGAGCCGGACCCGTTAAACTGGTAAGGGGTGCCAATGTCCATGGCCAGCTGGTAGAGCCAGCTGTTGTTGCGGATGGTCTTGGTGTCCTCGTCGAAGATCTCGTAGTCCCCGATGCTGTACCAAATGCAGGCCATCCAGTGAGCGGCCAGCCCGAACACACACACCAGCAGGACCAGCACAGCAGCTCCATACTCAATGTAGTGGTCCAGCTTCCGGGCCACTCGTCCCAGACGGAGCAGCCGGACGACTTTCAGAGAGCTGAACAGGCTGCTGATGCCCTGGGAGAAAAGGGGCACAGAGTCAGGGCCAAGAATAGAGAGAGCAGCACCTCCATCCCACCACCTCCCAAGAGGCTTCCTTCAGCACACGTATCCCATGAGACGCTAGAGTATGCAACCCTTAAAACATTGCTTCAGAATAAGTCATGACATAGAGAAATGCCCATATATACTTTTATGCTTAGATACAATATAATAAGAATTTTATTCCAACATATACGGAAGGGAGATTTCCATTAGCTTTTTCCTACATCCTTTAAAAGCAAATAAAAAGCTAAAATAAAAAATAAGACTAATAAAATTTGAATTTCATTCTAATTATAAAATTATATTGTATATATGTATACAAATACAAATATGAGCATTTTTCCATTTATTCATTTTAAAACAATATTAAGGGTTGTATAATATTTCATATTAAATATGAAGTAATATGAAATATTTTTAGAGTTGCATATTTATTTCCTATTGAAAAATGGTCAGGAAACACACATGGAAAGACACAGAAAACATTGACAGGGATAATTGCTACACTGTCAAATTATAGAACTACAGGCAATTTTTATTACATTTCGTATATATTTTTGTTACACTTGCATATATTTACTTCTACAATTAAAAATTGTTACCTTTACAATTACATATTTAAAGAACAAATAATTTTTTAGGATAAAAATAAAGGAACAACTGAAAAGAATAAAGAACTGAGATTTTGTTTTCCCAGGAAAGTTACAAACTCTTGGAAGGTTACAGCATTTCAGTCAGGTCAGGGATATAGCCAGACAAAATGTACTTAATCTCAATCAAGGAATCTCAAAACCAGAAGGAGCCTTCTGATTTCACTTACTTAAAGCCTCTTCCTTCAAATCCCACCGGGACAGGGCTATTCTCCAAACAATTCTCTAGGAAATAGCACTGTGATAGGGCAGGAACACTTGTGTAGAAATCTTTAAAATGGGGTCTACCACCAAGGTAGGTCACTGACTTGCTGTGTACATTTGGACCACGCAGTTACCTCTCAGTTCACCTGTCTAGACAATGCAGAAGGTGGACAGGAAGAGCTATACAATTTCTGCATAAGACAACTTACTCTTTCTTATCTCCTAAGGGAGCTGAAACATATTACAGAAGCTATACCATTCAAATCTCAAACTCCCATTCCAAAATGATTCCAAGGTGCAAGAAAAGGAGATTTCCCTTAAAATTTCCCAAATTCTATTAAAAAGCAAATAAACATCATAAAGACATTTCTTTGAAATGAAGACTTTGGTCTCCCTTACACAGCAAAAATCTAACCGCAGAAAGAGGCCCTTCTCCAGGCAGAGCGAATGACTTGTCACTACTCTAAGCACTGGACAGGTTCCAGTTCACTGTTTCCTCTTTGGTCCTCCATACTGTTAATGACAACACTCAGGGTCAGGTTATGTCACAGACAGAAGGAAAACATGTAGAAGTTTCCTGGTGAGTCTGTGTCAGACTCACCAAGGCTGCCTCCTCCTGGACACACAGCTAACCATATTTCCCAACCTCTTTCCATCTGGGTAGGTCTCTGGAACCAGGTCCAGCCAATGGAATTCCAGGTGTAAGAAGTGTCACTTCCAAGCCAAGGAGCTAAATGTAAGACTACTTTCTCTACAAGTTCTCTCTTCCTCACAGCATGCCTTCTTTAAGGTCAGGTACTCAACATTCAAAAACCTAAGATATCTGGTATCTGGTCCTATCACTTCATGACAAACAGATGGGTAAAAAGTGGAAACAGTGACAGATTTTATTTTCTTGGGCTCAAATCGCTGTGGACGGTGACTGCAGCCATGAAATTTAAAAATGCTTGCTCCTTGGAAGAAAAGCTATGATAAACCTAGAAAGTGAAAGTGAAGTCGATCAGTCATGTCCGACTCTTTGCAACCCCGTGGACTGTAGCCTACCAGGCTCCTCCGACCATGGGATTCTCCAGGCGAGAATAGTGGAGTGGGTTGCCATTTCCTTCTCCAGGGGATCTTCCCGACCCAGGGAGTGAACCCAGGTCTCCTGCATTGCAGGCAGACGCTTTAACCTCTGATCCACCAGGGAAGCCCATGATAAACCTAGACAGCATATTAAAAAGCAGTGACATCACTTTGCTGACAAATGTCTATCTAGTCAAAGCTATGGTTTTTCCAGTGGTCATGTACGAATGTGAGAGAGTTGGGCCATTAAGTAGACTGAGCACCAAAGAACTGATGCTTTCAAATGGTGGTGCTGGAGAAGAGTCTTGAGAGTCCCCTGGACTGCAAGGAGACCAAAGAAGTCAATCCTAAAGGAAATCAACCCTGAATATCCACTGGAAGGACTGATGCTGAAGTTCCAATACTTTAGCTACCTGATGCAAGGAGCCAATTCATTGGAAAAGACCCTAATGCTGGGAAAGATTGAGGGCTGGAGGAGAAGGGGGTGAGAGAGGATGAGATGGCTGGACATAGCGGATATGAGTCTGAGCAAACTCCAGCAGACAGTGAAGGACAGGGAAGCCTGCTGCAGTTCATGGGGTCACAAAGAGTTGGACACAGCTTAGAAACTGAACAACTGAAGATGGTAGACACAGCATGGAAGGGGCCTGAGTCCCCTGGAGGTTATGTGGAATATAGCATCCCCCAAATCAGCTTGAATCCTATTGTGATGTCAATGGAAAAAGGAACCTCTTATGTAAGCCACTGAACCTCTGGGGGTATTTGTGACAGCAGCTATCATTAGCCTTCTCTGGCAAATGAACACACAAACCATATGGAGCACAGCCTTGGCAATAAAAACCAAACAGGTTACCACACAAATTATTTCACTGAAGTATGGGTGGAAAAAAAGTGAAACTGAAAGTTTTAGTTGCTTGGTCATATCCACCTCTTTGTAACCCCAGGGACTGTAGCCTGGCCAGGCTCCTCTGTCCATAGGAAAGGAGGAGTGGGTAGTCATTCCCTTCTCTAGGGAATGGAGTGGGTAGCCATTCCCTTCTTCAGGGAATCTTCCCAACCTAGGGATTATTCTTTACCATTAACACATCTGGGAAGCCCTTAAAAAAAAAAAAAGTTTTGTAACCATGAAATTCCCAACAGAAATAATCATTTCTGGCCCAACATACACCTGCCAATACATACTAATGGATCTTACTAGGCAAAAGGGACTACAGAGCCAGGCGGTTCATCCAAACTGCTGACCTTGACAAAGTTTACCTGCGCCATGTCTGGTATGCATCCCCTGGACCCCCTTTCCCTCCACGTGCTTTTCTCAAAAATCTGCCATGAGAAATGGTTGAGAAAATCCTCATATTGAGGTGCAACAGACTGATGATGGTAAATGGATATCCTCTCCCCAAAGGGTATTTGCATTTTAACAGAGGGAAACCAGCTTCCAATCGTGGAATTAAAAGCACCCACAGCCTGGATGGAGGAGATATTTTAGGAGGCAAAGAAGCCTTTTTGATGACTCAGAAATCAAACATGTAAGCAGCCACCTACTCGCCACCTCCTCATAAGGAGGTTCCTGAAATCGTCTTTCAGAGCAGCTCTACTCTGAAGCAGAACTCATTACCCTGGGAAAAACTGCCTTGTCATTTTCCCCTCACGTTCAACCCAGGCAACCTTTATGGGGAACTGTGCTAATGGGAAATGGTGCTTTGCCTTCTTGCTCACTAGGGTCTTCAGGGCTGGCACGTGGAGGATGCTCGAGAGAAAGAAAGGGAAGAGGAAGCAAAAACCTGATTCCTAATAAGAGGCGAAATACAGTTAGTGAAGAGACATTTCTACCTAATAGTCACAGAACTTGGAGCCTGTCTCTTATACACATCTGGGGGAATAGGCGGAGGAGGACGGGGTGGAGGCGGGGAATAGGCAGAGGAGGAGGCGGGGGTAAAATAGGCAGAGGAGGACACGGGGTGGGGAAATATGCAGAGACAGAACAGCAAGGGCTGGGCGAGCGGGGTGGAGGCCCGTCTGGAGGAGGAGTGTGCTGTCTAGCCCCCCTGCCACCATCAGAGAGACAGGAAATAATGCGGCTTAGTTACAATGACAGGATGGCAGCGATGACTTTGTTGGGAGAGAATCAGGAAAGTGCAAAGCCTATATGAAGAAAAGGAGAACTGCTGCTTCACCGTCAAATGCTCCCTGGAAGAGACCCCCCCACCCCGCGCCCAGACACAGTCACGCCCCTGAGACTGAGGCCCCAAGACAAAGGGACTCCCCTCACCCCTGACAATCCCCCCTTGGAGGGGTCCCTCAGAAGCCCCAGAAGGGCTCGGCCCACAGTGAAGTCTCCAGCTCCAGGCCCTACTCACTGGTTGGTGGGCAACAGGCCCACAACCCCCAGTGTCCACCCCCCAGACCTCGGACTCCTGGGAGTGCCACCCACAGAGACACCTCCATCCTCAGGTCTATCAAGGGAGGCACTCGGTACGTGGCTGCTAAATGAGGTCACCTCTCCCAGATGTCACCCTGAGGGCCAGAGGGGCCTTGTGCTTCTCTCAGCATCAGCACACAGGCAAACTACACATGTAAAAGAGGGGGTCCACCCATCACCCCACAGGGTGAGCCTTGCAGGAGACCACTGAAGACCTGTTCAAGGATGGCAAATGGATCAGGGCAGGGCTGACTTGTCAACACCTACAAGCTAGACATAAAATCCAGGAGGTGGACACACTGTAGACCACCAACATCCAGAGATGATCACAAATGCTCATTTTAGCTAAGTCTTCTCTTCCTATTGCAATTTTTAAAAATCAGAATTAAGAAACATGAGCAAACTTGAAAATACTTAGTTTTCCTGCTTCCTGGCAGCCTCTGGGGAATTAGCTAAGTTACCATAAGATGTTCAGTGACAGAGAACAAAGAGGAGAAACAACAGAAGGCTTCTGGATAATCTATATTATGGTTAATATGTAGCAACTGAATAACCAAGAAATGCTATTAGTGTGCATATAAAATTCAAAGCAAAAAGAAAAATAACAATGTTACCAGTACTTCAAAGCTCATTGGCTTTACTTCCCTCTACTCCCCTTGAAGAATGCTAGTCTGATTCGGGGGGACAGGGGAGGGAGAGGCATTGACCCCAGAGCATAAATGCAGGGTATGGTCAGTGCTCCCTGTTACCCAAGATCCCAGTTCTGGGGTCATCCAGTCCCGTGAGCCATGCAGTAAGGATGCAAGTGCGCACGTGTGCACAAAGGCAAAGCAAGATAAAAGAGAGCCCCGTAAATCGAGTAAGACATCAGCAGCTGTCCTGAACAAAGGTTGTCTGGAATGTGAGTTTGTAAGGATAATTACCAGCGTATTACACAGAGGGCAATAACGTTGTTGTTAGCACAAGAATTTGTCAGACTTGTCACACAGAAAGGGGAACAGCTGTAACTGTAAGTGACAGGTTGCTGAAAAAATGGTTGGTGTCTGAAGCACCTGGTCCCCCGAGTTTCTACCGTAAACTTGTTCTTAAATTAAAACAACAGGCAAATGTACAAATACTTCCCACTGTAGAAATCGCTGGCTTGTTCAAGTTTATGGAGAGAATTTTCGAAGTGTGAGTGGTGTGCCAGAGAGGACAGGCTGATGAGGTCTGTGTTCCCAGTCCACGCCATCGCAGACCGGCACAGGGCGAAGAGCTGGGCTTTTAATTCAGAGTCCCAGACACAAATCCTGTCTTTCCGACATACTAACCATGCATTCTTGGCAAAGGAGTTAGCTTATCCCAGCTTCCATTTCCTTGCAAGATGTACTTAATAATCTCTAAGGCATAGAGTTGTTGCAAACAGGAGGATTTGCATATAGAATATTTACTTAGCACAGCACCTGGCAAACAGCAAGTGATCGGGAAACAGAGTAACAATTAAGCAGACTTGCCTACCTAAATATCATACTTGGGGCATATTGCAGAGGTGACTGCCTGTGTATTACACTAAAAAAAAGAAAAAGAAATGGAAACACTACAAAGCTTTGAAAAGGTGGGGAGAGAAAAGAGGTGATGCTAATTGTTTGGGTTTTCCTTTAGAGACTATACCCAGGAAATTATTTTCTCTGGAGAAGGATGGCTTTGGAGAAACAGTTTATCCTCATATGCCACCAGAGCTGTTTTCTTATCTTTTCTTCCAGGTAAAAAGTTGCAAGGAAGTCTCCTCATATTTGAAAGCCTTCAGGGAGCTCATGAAATGGAGCCTATTTCCTAACTGACCACTCTCAACAAATTTTCTGTAATGCATATAATGAAGTATTTCGATTGACAGAGCATCTCATCTTCCCCCTGAGAGACAGAAATTGTGCCTGGAGCACAGTGCATCTGGTTGTTTACTGGTGCCCCAAGGCTCACAAAATGCTGCAAGCACTGCCTAGAAAACTAGGAGATGTTAAGGCTGAAATAGTTCTAGAAGAGCAAAGATCTTAAATCCTTTCACACGACATGAGAAAGCACCTCGAGTTCTAATTAAGCTAAAGCAATTAGCCACCCACAAATACCTAATGCTGCTCCCCGTGGTCAGGCACTCATCTCTATTAAAACCCGTTTTAAAAAAAGAGTGGACCCAAAAGTTTCCCAGCACAACTTCCCACAAACTAGCTAAGACTTAGACACATTCGGTAAACACAGAGCCAGGCTCTGGGTATGGCAGAGGGGCTTTTAGGAAAGGAGTACATCAGACATGATGAGGTGATGGCAAATAAAAAGGAGGCGAGCTGCGAATGGGACAAAAGGGGTAAGAAAATCCACTTGCCAAGGGGTCCCTGGATCATGGATGAGCTGGACAAAGCCAGACAAACTGAAGCCTCAGTTTCCCTGGTCTTAGAACCCACTGGTTGGTGTAATAAGATGTCAACTCCACCCCGAGGAAGCACATCAAGCAGAAGGGTTTCTGCCAGCTGGAACTAGGGCCCAGCTTCATCACCTGTGACCAGACTACCGTCCAAACCCATGCTTCACAGGCAGTCTGTCCTCTCTCACAGCACAGTGTGTCCTGGAAGCACCAACAGGCTGCATTTGGCAGGTTCACAATGAGTCCAATCCACTTAAGTTCACGTGCTCTACCCAGCCCGGTTAGGCCTAATCTTCCCCAAGACTCCCTTTAGTGAGGGGAGTTCATTGTTGTTTACAGCCCAAGGCGGTTTCCAGACTTGGTAATAGTGGCAGCAGCTACAGAATACTCAATGGTCAAGTGCTTAAAAACCAAGGGCTTCCCTGGTAGCTCAGCTAGTAAAGAATCTGCCTGCCAAGCAGGAGACCCTGGTTCGATTACTGGGTGGGGAAGATCCCCACTCCAGTATTTGGGCCTGGAGAAAAAGAGCTGGACACAACTGAGTGACTTTCGAATCCTCCCTGGTGGCTCGGACGGTAAAGCATCTGCCTGCAATGTGGGAGACCTGGGTTCAATCCCTGGGTCGGGAAGATCTCCTGGAGAAGGAAATGGCAACCCACTCCAGTAGTCTTGCCTGGAAAATCCCATGGACAGAGGAACCTGGTTAGGCTACAGTCCATGGGTTCATTTTCACCCCTCTGTCCATAGGGAATTGGTTCTAGGACCAATTGATTAGAAGATATGAAAACCAACAGATTTTTAAGTCCCTTATATAAAACGGCATAGTA
Organism: Oreotragus oreotragus; assembly: GCA_006410675.1. Taxonomy (NCBI): domain Eukaryota; kingdom Metazoa; phylum Chordata; class Mammalia; order Artiodactyla; family Bovidae; genus Oreotragus; species Oreotragus oreotragus. The sequence continues at coordinate 6,151 of SJYX01007952.1, read as the reverse complement.
TTTGTCTATACCCTATATACATCCTCCCATATACTTTAAATGATCCCTAGATACTTATAGTACCTAGTACAATATAAATGCTATGTAAATAATTGCCTGTATGTGGCAAATTTAAGGTTCATGAATTTTCTGGAAGTTTCTCTTTTTAATATTTTCAACCCATGGTTGGTTGAATGCGAGGATGCAGAAAGCATGGACACAGAGGGCCAAGTGTACTTTCCTTGAGAACTAGGGTCGTTTCTGTTTTTCAGTCCAGTGAAGTTAATCCAAAACTCCATTACTTCTCAACTGAACAAGAGCTGTTTATTCCTGTAGGTTTTTTTCTTTTGGATTTAGAAAAGCTCTCAATCACCAAGCAGACATCAAAAATATTGATCTAGCTCTGCACTGTTCAATAGAATTAAGATTTAAAATGTTCCTAAGATTTACATTAAAGAGTAAAAATATATACAAAACTATTGTATTAGAATATTTTACTTAACCCACTCTAGCAAAACCATTACTATTTCTAGATATAATCAATACAAAAGATTATTAATGAGATACTTCTGATTTTGTTTTCATGCCTCCTTTCTCTAGTACCACACTGAACTGTGCAATCTATAGCTATTTTTAAATTGCCATGGAAAAACTTCCACAATTCACTGTTCTATGAACAAGAAGGATACCAAAATGTATAGCATGATCTCATTTTAACTATTAAAATGTGTTATCTGTGTGTTCAGATATGGATAGACAAAAATCTCTAAGGGAAACACCAAAAGTTAACAGCAATTTTAAGAAACAGAATTATGTATGGTTAGTCACTAGTTTCTACTTTGTGCTCTTTTGTTATTTTCTGAATTTCTGTGCAGTAAATATATACTGTTTAATAGGAAAACTATAAAGCTAGTCTTTAAAAACAAAAAGCCCTCCCTTATTTTAAGCCGTAACACCCCGATCCTACGGCACTGTAGCCATTGCCCTATTCCGGCTAACCGAAAGGATGGACTAACTTAATGCCCCACCCCTTGCCCAGCCGCTGTGATACTTACAGCCAATCATCATGATGGCCACGGCAAAGATCTTCTCAATGTCTGTGGATGGGGCGATGTTCCCAAAGCCCACGCTGGTGAGGCTGGTCATGGTGAAATACAACGAGGAGATGTAGACAGAATTCTTGCTGGGACCCCCTTCCCACTTCCCTGAGCCGGACCCGTTAAACTGGTAAGGGGTGCCAATGTCCATGGCCAGCTGGTAGAGCCAGCTGTTGTTGCGGATGGTCTTGGTGTCCTCGTCGAAGATCTCGTAGTCCCCGATGCTGTACCAAATGCAGGCCATCCAGTGAGCGGCCAGCCCGAACACACACACCAGCAGGACCAGCACAGCAGCTCCATACTCAATGTAGTGGTCCAGCTTCCGGGCCACTCGTCCCAGACGGAGCAGCCGGACGACTTTCAGAGAGCTGAACAGGCTGCTGATGCCCTGGGAGAAAAGGGGCACAGAGTCAGGGCCAAGAATAGAGAGAGCAGCACCTCCATCCCACCACCTCCCAAGAGGCTTCCTTCAGCACACGTATCCCATGAGACGCTAGAGTATGCAACCCTTAAAACATTGCTTCAGAATAAGTCATGACATAGAGAAATGCCCATATATACTTTTATGCTTAGATACAATATAATAAGAATTTTATTCCAACATATACGGAAGGGAGATTTCCATTAGCTTTTTCCTACATCCTTTAAAAGCAAATAAAAAGCTAAAATAAAAAATAAGACTAATAAAATTTGAATTTCATTCTAATTATAAAATTATATTGTATATATGTATACAAATACAAATATGAGCATTTTTCCATTTATTCATTTTAAAACAATATTAAGGGTTGTATAATATTTCATATTAAATATGAAGTAATATGAAATATTTTTAGAGTTGCATATTTATTTCCTATTGAAAAATGGTCAGGAAACACACATGGAAAGACACAGAAAACATTGACAGGGATAATTGCTACACTGTCAAATTATAGAACTACAGGCAATTTTTATTACATTTCGTATATATTTTTGTTACACTTGCATATATTTACTTCTACAATTAAAAATTGTTACCTTTACAATTACATATTTAAAGAACAAATAATTTTTTAGGATAAAAATAAAGGAACAACTGAAAAGAATAAAGAACTGAGATTTTGTTTTCCCAGGAAAGTTACAAACTCTTGGAAGGTTACAGCATTTCAGTCAGGTCAGGGATATAGCCAGACAAAATGTACTTAATCTCAATCAAGGAATCTCAAAACCAGAAGGAGCCTTCTGATTTCACTTACTTAAAGCCTCTTCCTTCAAATCCCACCGGGACAGGGCTATTCTCCAAACAATTCTCTAGGAAATAGCACTGTGATAGGGCAGGAACACTTGTGTAGAAATCTTTAAAATGGGGTCTACCACCAAGGTAGGTCACTGACTTGCTGTGTACATTTGGACCACGCAGTTACCTCTCAGTTCACCTGTCTAGACAATGCAGAAGGTGGACAGGAAGAGCTATACAATTTCTGCATAAGACAACTTACTCTTTCTTATCTCCTAAGGGAGCTGAAACATATTACAGAAGCTATACCATTCAAATCTCAAACTCCCATTCCAAAATGATTCCAAGGTGCAAGAAAAGGAGATTTCCCTTAAAATTTCCCAAATTCTATTAAAAAGCAAATAAACATCATAAAGACATTTCTTTGAAATGAAGACTTTGGTCTCCCTTACACAGCAAAAATCTAACCGCAGAAAGAGGCCCTTCTCCAGGCAGAGCGAATGACTTGTCACTACTCTAAGCACTGGACAGGTTCCAGTTCACTGTTTCCTCTTTGGTCCTCCATACTGTTAATGACAACACTCAGGGTCAGGTTATGTCACAGACAGAAGGAAAACATGTAGAAGTTTCCTGGTGAGTCTGTGTCAGACTCACCAAGGCTGCCTCCTCCTGGACACACAGCTAACCATATTTCCCAACCTCTTTCCATCTGGGTAGGTCTCTGGAACCAGGTCCAGCCAATGGAATTCCAGGTGTAAGAAGTGTCACTTCCAAGCCAAGGAGCTAAATGTAAGACTACTTTCTCTACAAGTTCTCTCTTCCTCACAGCATGCCTTCTTTAAGGTCAGGTACTCAACATTCAAAAACCTAAGATATCTGGTATCTGGTCCTATCACTTCATGACAAACAGATGGGTAAAAAGTGGAAACAGTGACAGATTTTATTTTCTTGGGCTCAAATCGCTGTGGACGGTGACTGCAGCCATGAAATTTAAAAATGCTTGCTCCTTGGAAGAAAAGCTATGATAAACCTAGAAAGTGAAAGTGAAGTCGATCAGTCATGTCCGACTCTTTGCAACCCCGTGGACTGTAGCCTACCAGGCTCCTCCGACCATGGGATTCTCCAGGCGAGAATAGTGGAGTGGGTTGCCATTTCCTTCTCCAGGGGATCTTCCCGACCCAGGGAGTGAACCCAGGTCTCCTGCATTGCAGGCAGACGCTTTAACCTCTGATCCACCAGGGAAGCCCATGATAAACCTAGACAGCATATTAAAAAGCAGTGACATCACTTTGCTGACAAATGTCTATCTAGTCAAAGCTATGGTTTTTCCAGTGGTCATGTACGAATGTGAGAGAGTTGGGCCATTAAGTAGACTGAGCACCAAAGAACTGATGCTTTCAAATGGTGGTGCTGGAGAAGAGTCTTGAGAGTCCCCTGGACTGCAAGGAGACCAAAGAAGTCAATCCTAAAGGAAATCAACCCTGAATATCCACTGGAAGGACTGATGCTGAAGTTCCAATACTTTAGCTACCTGATGCAAGGAGCCAATTCATTGGAAAAGACCCTAATGCTGGGAAAGATTGAGGGCTGGAGGAGAAGGGGGTGAGAGAGGATGAGATGGCTGGACATAGCGGATATGAGTCTGAGCAAACTCCAGCAGACAGTGAAGGACAGGGAAGCCTGCTGCAGTTCATGGGGTCACAAAGAGTTGGACACAGCTTAGAAACTGAACAACTGAAGATGGTAGACACAGCATGGAAGGGGCCTGAGTCCCCTGGAGGTTATGTGGAATATAGCATCCCCCAAATCAGCTTGAATCCTATTGTGATGTCAATGGAAAAAGGAACCTCTTATGTAAGCCACTGAACCTCTGGGGGTATTTGTGACAGCAGCTATCATTAGCCTTCTCTGGCAAATGAACACACAAACCATATGGAGCACAGCCTTGGCAATAAAAACCAAACAGGTTACCACACAAATTATTTCACTGAAGTATGGGTGGAAAAAAAGTGAAACTGAAAGTTTTAGTTGCTTGGTCATATCCACCTCTTTGTAACCCCAGGGACTGTAGCCTGGCCAGGCTCCTCTGTCCATAGGAAAGGAGGAGTGGGTAGTCATTCCCTTCTCTAGGGAATGGAGTGGGTAGCCATTCCCTTCTTCAGGGAATCTTCCCAACCTAGGGATTATTCTTTACCATTAACACATCTGGGAAGCCCTTAAAAAAAAAAAAAGTTTTGTAACCATGAAATTCCCAACAGAAATAATCATTTCTGGCCCAACATACACCTGCCAATACATACTAATGGATCTTACTAGGCAAAAGGGACTACAGAGCCAGGCGGTTCATCCAAACTGCTGACCTTGACAAAGTTTACCTGCGCCATGTCTGGTATGCATCCCCTGGACCCCCTTTCCCTCCACGTGCTTTTCTCAAAAATCTGCCATGAGAAATGGTTGAGAAAATCCTCATATTGAGGTGCAACAGACTGATGATGGTAAATGGATATCCTCTCCCCAAAGGGTATTTGCATTTTAACAGAGGGAAACCAGCTTCCAATCGTGGAATTAAAAGCACCCACAGCCTGGATGGAGGAGATATTTTAGGAGGCAAAGAAGCCTTTTTGATGACTCAGAAATCAAACATGTAAGCAGCCACCTACTCGCCACCTCCTCATAAGGAGGTTCCTGAAATCGTCTTTCAGAGCAGCTCTACTCTGAAGCAGAACTCATTACCCTGGGAAAAACTGCCTTGTCATTTTCCCCTCACGTTCAACCCAGGCAACCTTTATGGGGAACTGTGCTAATGGGAAATGGTGCTTTGCCTTCTTGCTCACTAGGGTCTTCAGGGCTGGCACGTGGAGGATGCTCGAGAGAAAGAAAGGGAAGAGGAAGCAAAAACCTGATTCCTAATAAGAGGCGAAATACAGTTAGTGAAGAGACATTTCTACCTAATAGTCACAGAACTTGGAGCTGAGAAGCAGCACAGAAGTCGTCTCGTCCAGCACCTGAGTCTAGCAGTGTGCTCTAGAGCTCCCTTAGGAATGGTCCTTCAGCCTCTGCTTGAACCCTCTTCTACCTCTTGAAGATCTAACTCTGTGGCAGGCATTCACAGAGATGAACTACCAGGCTCCGTCCCTTTTCATACTTCCTGCACTTCCACCTTCCACTCTGCTCCACCCCTCCCCAGTGGCCACCACGTCACATGCAAGCCCTACCCACAGGCCACACGATCCTCTGGCCCTACGCTCCAGGCACCACGAGCATCCCACACACTGGACACAGGCTTGCATCTCTGAGCCTGCTCAGACAGGTCCCTCAGCCCAGAGGGCCCAGTTTCCCAACTTCTGCCAGCTGGTACACTAGTTATCCTTTAGGTCTGCCACGATCCCCAGCCTACAGCCTTCCCAGAGCCCCCGGGAGTCACAGCCAGCCACTCACCCTTCCGTGTGTTCACACTATTCTGTATCCATCACTTTGCATTAAAGTTTCCTACAGCCAGTTCCCCAGCTACATCAGGAACTACATCTTCCTGAAGACAGAAGCCACTTGTTACTCATTTTCGAAGCTTCTTACATTGGGTTCAATAATGTTCCTCCCTAAATTCAAGTCTTTCTCAGAATCCTCAGAATGTAATCTTATGTGGAAATAGGGCTACCATTGCAGGTATACTTAGCTAAAATAAGGTCATATTGGAAAATGGCGGACCCTGAATCCAGTATGACTAGGGAAAATCCCATGGACAGAGGAGCCTGGCAGGCTGCAGTCCATGGGATGACTGCAGTCCATGGGATCGCTGAGTCAGACACGACTGAGCGACTTCACTTTCACTTTTCACTTTCATGCGTTGGAGAAGGAAATG
>SJYX01007950.1:0-16831 GCA_006410675.1 Oreotragus oreotragus | reverse complement strand
AATTATCCTTACCTGCAAGGCACTGTTGAGGAAGCAGCTGTTTTGTCCTGGCTCATTGCTGAGGCCTTTGCTGGGAGCTATGGAGGTTGAGCTTCGAGGCGCAAACATCCCCTGGACACTACCACGGCCCCCTGAAAAATAATTTCTCTTCCAAGACATTACTGTTCACATTTAGCCTGAAAACAAGAGAATATTTTGTATCTTTGGGGGAGTCTTTGTTGAAGTCCTTAATATAAAGAGAATCCAGAATTTAACAAATTTATGTTGAAGGACTTTGAGTTGACAACCTTTCAAACATCATATAGGTAGCTCAAGAAACTCAGGCATCCTTAGATCCACAAGCCAGAGCTGTCCTCAACTTGTTCCAAACAATGCCTAAAATTTAACATGGCACAGGACAAATTCAAACAAAGAAATCCTTAAGTATTGCTTCCTTCTATTTTTCTTGAACCGCCTCCATAAAATCCTGGTGAAGTGGCTGTAATCCTCAACTCCAGCAGAATCCAAAATCAGAGTAGAGTGTGTTCTTTAGGCTTGTTTATAACACTTCCTGTGGATTGAAGATTTTCCCAACTGGAAGGAGAGGCAGACAGACAACCAAGAATCCAGCACAACTCTCCTCGCCTTCTACGGCCCTGTCCCATTGTCCCATCATCCTCTGAAGTAAAAACCCAGGTTTTAAGCAATTGACATAGATTTCAGAAAGCTAAGAAGTTTGTCTGAAATACGTGGAGTTTCTGCTGTTGTTGCTCTGCTGCTGTTCTTTAGTATGTCCCAAAGTATGTCCCAAACATCTTCTATTATTCCATCCACAAGTTCAGAAAATCTCTTCTCTTTTCCTCCGTGACCAGACTAGCCAGCTGTGCCAGAGAGCTTTAACAGAAAGAAAAATAAATAAATAAATAACCAAAAGCTTGCGTCACTTAATGACTCTACTAGCTTTGTGTTGTTCTGCCAAGATCAACGTTGCCTCACCTCGCACTATAAACTTGAAACCCTGGCAAACAATACATAGCCCTCCCCCAACCAAAAAAAATAAGCCCAACAACAAACAGGAGAAACACTCAACAGGCAGGGGGAAAAGGTGTGAACAGCCTTACTTTCATAAGAGACTTCTCTCAAATTTTCTAGGAGAAGAAAGTTGATCTGGACAAAAATTAAACTCCAATGTGAACTTTCCACAGCCAGGCTAAGAAAAAAATTACCAAGTAAACACATATCAAACTGGGAAATTGAAACTCTTTCTTTTGGATGTTTTGAGTACAGAAAATTTTAAAGGTGTCTTACATGCCCATGGCTATAAAAGCCTATTTAAAGGTGAGAGGGGCATGTTACCACTTTACTGAGTAAAGATGTCCCATCCCAGAGAAACCTTCATGGTGAGTAAACCATATGCCCTTAATATTCAGTCCAAAAAAAAAGAAATCTTCTTCTGCCCTGTTTGTTTGTATGTTACTTTTTTTTTTTNAGCCTATTTAAAGGTGAGAGGGGCATGTTACCACTTTACTGAGTAAAGATGTCCCATCCCAGAGAAACCTTCATGGTGAGTAAACCATATGCCCTTAATATTCAGTCCAAAAAAAAAGAAATCTTCTTCTGCCCTGTTTGTTTGTATGTTACTTTTTTTTTTTTGGCCAGAGGATCAGAGAGATAATTTGGGTTACAAATCACTTAACCATCAGATTATATCCAAGGCAGTCACCATCAGAGGCCATCCACTGACCAACAATAAGCTTCAACTAATTAAAGTGCCAAAGAAGCAAGAGGCAAAAACTTCCTTGGAAGAAAATGCTTCTAATATTCACCTTTAAGTTTTCCTATAAGGCCACCAGGTCCACATAAGGAAAAAATTAAGAATGTTAAATATTAACTTTGGTTTCTAACAGTTGCCCAAGCTTCTCCTTTCCTTCTCACCATCATATGGATGACCTAAAAAAACAAAAATGCTATAACAGTTTCATCCTTCGCAGATCACCTAGCACTATCTATAGTGTGTTCAGTGGAAAAGCTGAGACACAGGAACATTAAATGGTTGCACAAGAATGTTCTTTCCCTTCTCTAAATTCCCAGACTATTTATAATCTACAGGTCACAATTAAAGTATTTGATTATACATTATAGTGTCATGTTATTCTCTATTTGTTTTTATTACTCTTTGTTTTATATGGTGTCAGTCATATATCCTGACCATGACTGTATGAATGGAATACTAGCTAGTGTCAGACATGTGCTAAACAATACCTACATTATTTATTCAATCTTCATAACAGCCCAATCAGTAGGTATTAATAGTTCCATTTTACAGAAGCGTAAAGGGAAGCTTAAAGATATTAATTTGCTCAAATCAAAGTTGGTAAGTGGGAGCCACAGAATTCTTTGACTACTTACTGTGACTTAACTATGCATTTTATTATACTATTCCAAAAGCTCCTAACACAGTGCTAGTCATAAGGAAGCGCTCAATAAATACTGCCTGATGATTAGCACACAGCATCAGGAAAGATCCCACATCTCCCACACAGACTACAAGACCCTCAACTCTCTACACACACCCTCATACACACCCCACCGGAGGCCACTAAGCAATTTCCAACAAGCCATGCAGCATTCCTTCAGCTTAACTGCTGCAAAGGCATGACAAGGACCAAGCCTCCACTCTGCTCAAAGCCAAAAGAACTTGGCAGCAGCATTCACGTGAGGAGCTCACTGAAACTCAGCCTGCCCTATGATACACACCCCTGAGTTCAGGGAGCAAAGGGGAAAAAGGCAGTAGCAGAAAAAGATTCTCAGGCTCTGAATGGCCTATGTAGGGTAAGACAAAAAGCTCTCACACTTGAATTAGGTGTGTCAGAAACCAGAGGTGAGAGCCAAAAAGAACAAAGCCAAGAGGGGCAGTAACAAATGGTCCAAAGAAACACTGATAAAAAATATTTCAATTAAATCGCAGGTCTTGCAACAAACAATATAATCCTTCTATGAAACACACATGAGAAAGTAAATAAAGAATTCTACCCACAAAGCCCTAACTTTTGGGGGCGTTGGGGATGTGCTGTACAGCATGCGGAATCTCAGTTCCTGGACCAGGGATGGACCCTGTGCTCGCCCACGCAGTCTTAACCACCAGACCACCAGGAAGTCTTGGACTTCTCTAACAACCTTCTTTTCTTTTTTTTCAGCAGTTTATGCATTTTTGTTATTTTTGTTTGCACTGGGTCTTCGTTGCTGTGCACGGGCTTTTCTCTAGTTGTGGCAAGCAGGGTCTACGCTTAGTTGCAGTGCTGGAACTTCTCACTGCAGTGGCTTCTCCTATCGTAGAGCACAGGCTTTAGGCACACCGGCTTCCGTAGCTACAGCATGTGGGCGCAGTAGCTGAAGCACACAGGCTTAGTTGCTCTGCGGCATGTGGTATCTTCCCGGACCAGGGACTGAACCCGTGTGCCCTGGATTGACAGGCAGATTCCTATCCACTGTCTACCAGGGAAGTCCCTAACAACCAATTTTTAAAAGAAAAAGAACTTCTTAGGCAATATTGAAGTATTTCAGGGGTAAAAGAGCATAATGTCTGGAATTTACTCTGAAATGGTTCAGAAAAAGAGATTTGTATGTGTGCATACTTATATATACATGGAGAAAGGAGAGAGAAAATAATAAACTGAAAACAGCAAAATGTTACCAATAAATAAATCTGGCTGAAGGGCATATGGAAATTCTTTGTTCCATTTCGTAGAACTTGTTTATAAGTTTTTAATTATTTTCTTAAGCTGAAAAGGAACTGATATCTGCAAATAATAAAAACAGTTTAAAGTTACATAAGAAAATATAAGAAATGTATAGCTATGTGGCCAAATTAAAAGGAAGTAAGCGTTAAGTCACTTAGTCGTATCCGACTATCTGTGACCCCATGGATTACAGCCCACCAGACTCCTCATCCATGGAATTCTCCAGGCAAGAATACTGGAGTGGGTTGCTATTTCCCTCTCCAAAAAGGAAATAAGGCTGGAATACTATTTCTATGAAAAGAAGAGTCTGAAATACAATATAAGGTCAAGTTGTTGTAAGGAGTAAATGATGTAAAGTAATCATGATATTGGGGCTTCGCAGATGGTGCAGTGGTGAAGAATCCGCTTGCCAATGCAGGAGATATAAGAGACAAGCGTTCCATCCCTGGGTCAGGAAGATCCCCTGGAGTTGGAAATGGCAACCCACTCCAGTATTCTTGCCTGGAAAATTCCATGGATAGAGGAGTCTGGTGAGTTGGAGTCCACGGGGTCCAAAGAGTTGGACATGACTGAGTGACTGAGCACACACACACACACACACAACAATTATGATATTATTAAGAGGACTAGGACAAGACTTGCAGTTGGAAAATATGGGCTCAATTTCCAGATTTTTACTACTTTCTGTAATTCCAAACAATGTAGCTATCCTGAACTTTGTTTTCTGGGTCTATAAAACAGCTTTACAATATCTATTTCACACCATGACTGAGATTTAACATGATAGGTATGTGCAAGCAAGTTTTCAAAACAAAGAATAAATTATGAGTGAACTGCTGTGCCTAAAAATAGAGAAGCAAATTTCTGTTTGGGCACCTCAGGATACGAGAATGTTGCAAGCCAACAGGAATTAAGTCTTCTAATTGTACAAAAAGAAATGTAATAGGCCTCACACAGAGCAAGGTACATATCAGTATTATTGAGCCATGTGCTTGAAGAAACATTTAAATTTTACAATTATTTTAAAAATACAAAGATTAACATGAAAAGGTAAACAATTCCATCTGTTATAAGAAATAGGGTAACATTTTAGAAGGTCTAAAGAATGACAAAAAAATCATGAAAAGTATCTCAATTTCTAATGAAAGAACAGTAGCCCCATTACTAGTAATTAAAGCCAAAAGGAACCCAAACAATAGGAAGTCAAACTGGACTACACTGAGATATACAAATAAGTTTAACCAGAAAATTTGCTCACATTTCTGGTTTCTGTTCATCTGTGGAGCAGTTTACTTACAATTTACTGAAGACTCTATATTTGCCATATAGTCAAAGCTGCGGTTTTTCTAGTAGTCATGTATGGATGTGAGAGCTGGACCATAAAGAAGGCTGAGCACCAAAGAATTGATGCTTTTGAACTGTGGTGTCGGAGAAGACTCTTGAGAGTCCCCTGGACTGCAAAGAGATCAAACCAGTCAATCCTAAAGGAAATCAACTCTGAATAATCACTGGAAGGACTGATGCTGAAACTGAAGCTCCAGTACTTTGGCCACCTGATGCAAATAGCTGACTCACTGAAAAAGATCCTGATTCTGGGAAAGACTGAAGGCAGGAGGAGAAAGGGATGACAGACGATGAGATGGCTGGATGGCATCACCGACTCGATGGACATGAGTTTGAGCAAACTCTGGAAGTTGGTGATGGACAGGGAAGCCTGGCCTGCTGCCATCCATGGGGTCACAGAGTCAGACATGACTGAGCAACTGAACTGAACTGAACTATATTTGCACGGATAAATCAACAGACAGTTATCTCAATTCCTTGGTACACTCCACACATCAGTAATTACAAACTGGGGGTTGGGTGGGGGGAGGGAGGTTCAATAGGGAGGGGATATATAAATTTATATACACACACATATGGGCCTCTCTGTTGGCTCAGAGGTTAAAGTGTCTGCCTGAAATACAGGAGACCCGGGTCCGATCCCTGGGTCAGGAAGATCCCCTGAAGAAGAAGATGGAAACCCACTCCAGGATTCTTGCTTGGAGAACCCTGTGGACAGAGAAGCCTGGTAGACTACAGTCCATGCGGTCGCAGAGTCAGACACAGCTGAGCGACTTCACTTACTTACTTACTTACACACATATAGCTGATTCACTTTGTTGTATAGAAGAAACTAACACAACATTGTAAAGGCATTATATCCAATTAAAAAAAACATTACAAACTATATTCACAGTATCTTGTTGCTTACTATGAGGCTATCAATATAGTAACCCCTATACAAATTAGTTGTTATTATTATCATTCACACATTCCCTTCTCATGAACTCTTTCCCCTTTAAAGATAACCATAAATAGATAGCCCATATTCTTTATTTTTTTAAAAAAGTAAAACAAAGACCACCTTGAACTTATTTACTCCTATGCCTACTGTCCTAAATTTTTTTCAACCTTTCACTGCTAAACATTTCTGTAAAATAATTTACAACTGCAACTATTCCTTGCTCACCATTAATCTCTTCAGAACACGGTACTGTTCCTTCATTCTACCACCACAGTTTTACTTCATGGTACCTTTGTTTTCAAAAGAAATCTCCTAATTTCAAAACCTACTGGCTCTTCCATATGCTTCAGTCTTCTTAACTTTTCTGCAGCACCTAACACTGGCTGCCTGATCTTACACAATCCTGAATTCATAGGGTGAATTACAAAGAAAATGAGAGAATAATAAAAATGAAAGAATGACAAATGAATACTGATTCTCCTATACTCTAACAGTCCATTTTCTCTCTCCTTTGCTGCTTTCTTAAAAGCGAACATTCCCTAAAGTTAAAATCAGGTGTGCCTGCTCTCGTCGAGAGTGCTTCCCATGGTGTTCTCATCCTCTTTTCCTTCAGAACTTCAACCTCACTTCTGGTTGATAAATGACAAATCTCATGAACTCTGAAACAAAATTACCAACTATGCGCATATTGTCTCACTTTCAAAACAAGTTTAACATGTCAAAATCTGAAGTCACATCCTTCCCCAACAAAAGAGTCCTTCCTCTGATTCTCCCAACTTTTTTGTCAACTAATGGCATCTCCAATTACTCAGGTTCTAAATCTTAGCTGTCTATCAATCTCTGACGCCTTTCTATACCTCTCCCCCTTCCCTATGCACATCATAAGGTCTGTCAATTACCCCTTCAAAATCTCTTACATCGATCCTTCCTTTTCACTTCCCACTGTCATCACCTAGTTGGTACCACAATTAGCCCTCCTGGTGGCTCAGATGGTTAAGAATCTGCCCTGCAATGCAGAAGACCCAGGTTCGATTCCTGGGTCGGGACAATCTCCTGGAAAAGGAAATAGCAACCCATTCTAGTATGCTTGCCTGGAGAATCCCATAGACAAAAGAGTCTAGTGGGCTACAGTAAAATGGGGTCACAAAGAGTCAGACACAACTGAGTGACTAACACTAGACTATTACAATACATAAGTCTTTCTGGCCTCCTGTCTCTTGCTAGCCAATTCACTCAAAAATTAGTTTTTTGAACTAATATTTTTCTTTAACATACTTCATTACTTACTTGTGATTTCACACACACAAAAAGTGGAAAGCTTGAATTGTTCCTTAGCAGTAGAACAATGTCAGCTATTCAGCTAAAAAAGGTTTTTGATAGGACCAGTCCCACCTTTTTAGGTCCCCCAAAAAAGTAATGATATCTACTCTAACTGACCCTGTTCAACATCATACTGGAACTCCTAGCATGTACAACAAGGCAAGAAAAAGAAACTTTAAAAACATATAGATTATAATGAAATAAAATAACCATCTTTATAGATTCTATGTTCTACACTTGCAAATCCTAAGAAATCTACCCAAAAACCTCTAAGAACTAATAAGTGAAGTCAGGTAACAGAATACAAAGTCAATATTTTTTAAGGAATCACTTGTGTTTCTGTATAATAGCAATGAACACTAGAAACTGAAATTCCTTTAAAGTAGTACTTACAATACTATTTTTACCACTGAGCCACCATAAATATAAAATACTTAGGTAAAAACATAAATATATATAAGCTTTATATCCCCAAAACTACAAAACCTGAGTAAGTGGATAGGCATGTGACGTTTCAATTTTAGGATGCCAATTCATTCCAAACTAATGCAGAGATTTAATGCAATTTCAAATCAAAATTCCAGCAAGATTTCTTTTTTGTGGAAATTAACCAGTTGATTCTAAAAGTTTCATGGAGGCAAAGGAAGTATAATAGCCAAAAGAATTTTAAAACAGAAGAAACAAGGTGGAATATTCACTGGTCAATACCATATGGTACTGGTGAAAAGACAGACACACAGAGTGCTGGAACAAAACAGAGAGCCCAGAAACAGGCCGACACAATTAATGTCAACCAATTTTCAGTAAAAGTGCAAAAATAACTCAAAAGAGAAAGGACAGTCATTTCAACAAATGAAGTTGGAACAACTGGACAAACCCATTTAAAAAAAAAAAACTGAACCTTGACCCATAACTTACATTTTATACAAAAATAACTCAAAATGGATTACAGTCCTAAATGAAAACCTAAAACTATAAAAATTCTAGAAGATGAAAATTTTGTGACCTTGGGCTAAGCAAAGATTCCTTAGATTCAAAACAAAAGCACAATCCATAAAAGAAAAAAGAAACATAGAATTGGACTTCATCATAATTAAGAAGTTCTATTATTTGAAAGGCACTATTAAGAGAATGAAAAGACAACCCAAAGATTAGAAAATATTTTCAAATAACATAATGAATAAATGATTTGTATCCAAAATATACATCAAACACTCTAAACTTAATGAGCAAAATTATCCAATTTTCTTAAATAGCAGATAAACATATAAAAAGATATTTACCATTATTATTAGTCATTAGGGGGATGGAATTAAAACCATACTACAAGCATATTAAATAGCTAAAAACAAAAATTACAAAAAGAAGTTATTTAAAATCTGACAACAACAAATGCTAGAGAAGAAGAATCAGAGCAACTTAAAGTCTCCCAAACCGCTGACAAAAATGCAAAATGACACTGTTGGCAATTACATACAATGTTAAATGTACTTTTACCATCTGAACTAGCAACCTCATTTCTAGGTATTTTACCCAAAAAGAAATAAAAGCTTATGCTACATAAAAACCTTTACACAAATGTTTACAGTGCCTTTATATATAATCACCAAAAACTGGAAATAACCCAAATGTTCTTCAACTAGTAAATGGTACATACATAAACTCAACAATAGAAAGTAATAATACTAACACACACAAAAAATATGGATGAATCTCAAATGTACTATGATGAGACTCAAAAGATCATATGCTATACAATTCTACTTTTATGACATTTTAGAAAAGTCAAAATTAAAATTCAAAAGTCAAAATAGACCAGTAGTTGCCAGAAGTTGGAGGTAAGGGTAAGAGTTGATTACAAAGGGGCAGTACCAGCATGATGAAACTGTTATATGTCTTGATTGTGCTGGGAGTTACACTACCTCTATACATGTAGAGGAATGTTAGGTCCATGAATCAAGGTAAATTGGATGTGGTCAAATAGGAGATGGTAAGAGTAAACATCAACATTTTAGGACTCAGTGAACTAAAATGGATGGGAACAGGCAAATTTAATTCAGATGGTCATTATATCTACTACTGTGGGCAAGAAACCCTTGGAAGAAATGGAGTAGCCATCATAGTCAACGAAAGAGTCCAAAATGCAGTACTTGGGTGCAATCTCAAAACAACAGAATGATCTCAGCTCATTCCCAAGGCAAGCCATTCAACATCACAGTAATCCCAGTCTACGCCCCAACCACTAATGCCAAAGAAGCTGAAGTCAAACAGTTCTATGAAGACCTACAAGGCCTTCTAGAATTAAAACAAAACAAAAAAAAATGTCCTTTTCATCATAGGGGATTGGAATGCAAAGTAGGAAGTCAAGAGATAACTATGCTAACAAGCAAGTTTGACCTTGGAGTACCAAATGAAGCAGGGCAAAGGCTAAGAGTTCTGTCAAGAGAATACGCTGGTCAGAGCAAATGGGTTGCCTGAGGGGGCCATACAAATAGTTGAGAAAAGAGAAGGGAAAGGCAAAGGAGAAAGGAAAAGATATACCCAATTAATGCAGTTCCAAAGAATAGCAAGGAGAGATCAGAAAGCACTCTTAAGTGAACAATGCAAAGAAGTAGAGGAAAACAATACAATGGGAAAGACAAGAGATCTCATCAAGAAAATTAGAGATACCAAGGGAACATTTCATTGAGATGGTCACAATAAAGGACAAAAATGGCAAGGACCTAATAGAAGCAGAAGAGATTAAGAAGAGGTGGCAAGAATACACAGAAGAACTATACAAAAACTATACACCGGATAACCATGATGCTGTGGTCACTCACCTAGAGCCAGACCTCCTGGAATGTGAAGTCAAGTGGGCCTTAGGAAGCATCACTACAAAGCGAGTGGAGGTGATGGAATTCCAGTTGAGCTATTTCAAATCCTAAAAGATGATGCTGTGAAAGTGCTACACTCAATGTGCCAGCAAATCTGGAAAACTTAGCAGTGGCCACAGGACTGAAAAAGGTCAGTTTTCATTCCAATCACAAAGAAAGGCAATGCCAAAGAATGTTCAAACTACCACACAACTGCACTCATCTCACATGATTCCCCAGGTAATGCTCAGTATCCTTCAAGCTAGTCTTCAACAGTACATAAACCAACAACATCAAGATGTACAAGACAGATTTAGAAAAGGCAGAGGAACCAGAGATCAAATTGCCAACATCCACTGGATCATAGAAAAAGCAAGAGAATTCCACAAAAACATCTACTTCTGCTTCACTGACTACACTAAAGCCTTTGACTATGTGGATCACAACAAACTGTGGAAATTTCTTAAAGAAATGAGAATACCAGATCACCTGACCTGCCTCCTGAGAAACCACAGGTCAAGAAGCAAAAGTCAAGAAACAAATGTCAGAACCAAACATGGGACAACGGAATGGTTCAAAGTTGGGAAAATAGTATATCAAGGCTGTATATTGTCACCCTGCTTATTTAACTTACATGCAGAGTACATCATGTGAAATGCTGGGCTGGATGAATCACAAATTGGAATCAAGATTGCCAGTAGAAATATCAACAACCTCAGATACACAGATGACATCACCATTATGGCAGAAAGCAAAGAAGAACTCTGCTCTTGCCTCTAGATGAGGGTAAAAGAGAAGAGTGAAAAAGCTGGCTTAAAACTCAACATTCAGAAAACTAAGATCATGGCACCCAGTCCCATCACTTCATGGCAAATAGATGGGGAAAAAGTGGAAACAATGACAGATTTTATTTTCTTGGACTCCAAAATCACTGCAGACAGCGACTGCAGCCATGAAAAGATGCTTGCTCCTTGGAAGAAAAGCTATGACCAACCTAAACAGCACATTAAAGAGCAGAGACATCACTTTGCCAACAAAGGTCTGTATAGTCAGATCTACGGCTTTTCCTGTAGTCATGTACAGATGAGAGCCGGACCATAAAGAAGGCTGAGTGCCAATAAATTGATACTTTTGAAATGTGGTGCTAGAGAAGACTCTTGAGAGTCCCTTGGACAGCAAGGAGATTGAGCCAGTCAATCCTAAACGAAACAGTTCTGAATGTTCATTGATTGGAAGGACTGATGCTGAAGCTGAAGCTCCAATACTCTGGCCACCTGATGGGAAGAGCTGACTCACTAGAAAAGACCCTGATGCTGGGAAAGATTAAGGGCAGGAGGAGAAGGGGGCGACTGAGGATGAGATGGTTGGATGGCATCACTGACTCAATGGACATGAGTTGGAGCATGTGAAGGACAGGAAAGTCTGGAGGGCTGCAGTTCAAGGGGTTGCAAAGTGTCGGACACAATTGAGCGACTTAACAACAACCACCACCACCAAGGTTGAACGAAGAAATTAAAAATCTGAACATAAATTCTTATATTTATTTATCTTTAATCTACTTTAAGGTAATCTACTTTAGACTTTTTAAATCATCATTACAACTGGGATTTACTAAGTCAAAACAGCCTGCCTCACTTTGTTGTCTCTAACATCAGGTATACTCCTCGGAAGCTTAGAAGCCAAAATTGGGAAGGAAGCATGTCATCTTATTACCTATTACCTATTAGTGAAATGCAGTTACTAAGCTTTATGTCCCATATTGTTTCCAATCTGAACACACTAACTTCCTGTGGGCAGAGTAAAAACCTTTCCCCTGTGTGAAATGACAGAAAACAGTGGGTCCCAAACTTTTTGCAGATTCCCACATCCAGAAGCAGACTTAACAAGAAACCATGAAGATTAAATTTCAAGGTCCTCTCTTGCACAGGCCCTCAGGCCCAATATTCAATTTTCTATTTAAAAAAAAAGTTTTCCTTAAAGTGGGTCCCCTAAATTATCTAAGCTCCAGGACCCATAGAATCTGAATATTACAGAAAATGGGCTTCTGTCGTACATGTTACTTGAAAAGCTATTTAATTCAAAAAGCTACTTTGAATTCAGTAATACTAATAAATCTGTATTTTACTAATCAAACATCTAATACGTCATTCATAGTTTACAATTTTCTTAGCACTAAATAGACCTAAATTGTACTATCTGGTTGACATTTGGATTTTTCACTCTTAGGCAGACTGTAATATTTCTACTACAGATCCACAGTTGACAGAGTAGAAATGGCAGGGCTAAATTTAAAAGGCTCAAGACTGACAGCATTAGAGCAATAAAGCTCTAGCTGATGACCTTCAGAAAAAAAAAATCATTTTATTTCTCTGTATTAGTGAAACACAGAGAAAGATTACTCCACAATGAGTATACACAATACATCATACTGTGCTGCCATATTTCTCAGGCCAAAATATTAAACCAGGCTACAGATGCAGCTACCCTAACTATCCACTACTGTACTCCACACCAAACAGCTAAGCTGCTCTTCGCCTCTATTTCTTAAGAAACCCTAAGTAGTCATTCAAATGTTTGGTGACATGAAACTGGCTTATGCCTAGAGAGAAGTGAGGCCTGAAAGGACACTGGGCCACAGGAAGAGCCCGTCACCCTAAGAGACAGTGGGATGAAGGGGGTTCAGAGACATGTAGCTTATTAGCACTGGAGACTTCATTATGAATGGGATTCGAGTGTGACTGACACCAGTAAAGACTAGAGGGATTTGTTCCTGCAGAACCTGAGGGTCCTTTGATGAAACCAGGAATAAGGTACAAGTACCCTGGAAGGGGATAAGTCTCTTAAGGAAATTCATTTCATAATCATTAAATGAAGTTCAGTGAGGTCTCTAAATAATACTACTAATTCCATGCATAGAGAATTCCATGACATTCATGCAAATGATAGTATCAAAATATCTCCAACCAGATATTAATTAACTACAAAGGGAAAGACTTTAACTTTACTATAGAGAAACCAGGCAGAAAGGCCCTTAACCAAGTGATCAGGTCAAACATCACCAGCAAAAATAAATAATGACATTATGAATCCTGTGTTAATAATGCATTGAAAACACATTTCTGTGATAGTCTTGCCTAAACCTTATAATCTCAGTTCAATCATGAGGAAAAAAAAAAAAAAAAGACAAATCTAAATCGAGGGACATATGACCAAATAATTAATACTCTCCCCAAATGTCAGAGTTATAAAAGACAAAGAAATACTGAGAAACTTTTACAGAATATAGAAGACTAACGAAGAAAAATGTGTGAAATGCAATGTGAGACCCTAGATGGAATCCTCAGTAAAGAATAATGATGAACAACTAGTGAAGCTTGAAGGTCTTTCCTTAATAGTACTGAATCAATGCTAATTTCCTGGTTCTAATCATTGTACTACAGTTATACAAGATGATCACATTAAAGGAAGCCGAGTAAGAGATATTTAAAAACACTCTGTACTATCTTTACAACTTTTCTGTAAGTCCCAAATTGGTTCAAAACAAAAAACTATTTAACTATGCAAGTACTTCACTGAGGGAGATGAAAGCTTGGCCCCAGTGGGGAACAGAGGTATCTGGAGGACGAACTTTCTACACCTACAACTGTAGGTGGACTAATAGTTTGTGATCATGGGAAACTTAAGAGTCCAGTGAAGACTTGTTTGAAATCTATGGGTTTATCATGTTTACCCTCACAGTTCAGCAGTTAATAGGTTAAGTTCTGTTAGTTCAGAAGTATGTTTCTCAGAGCTTGCTTTACCTGGAATGAACTATTAGAAAAGTTTTTCAAACTGTAAGATCAAGAAAAAGTAAATGTAAAAGGACAGGGGTCTTGTTAGGGTGATGTATTTCCCCCCACCCCTTTTCTCTATTTCTAAATTATCTATAATTCATGGATAAATTATATTTAGTTTACAATTTCCTTCAAGTAAAACTAAAATTGGATTTTAAACTCATTTTCCCTAAAAACAGAATGAACGGACTCTGGACCAGAGGTAACCAATCATTGAGACACCTAAGATCCTAACGATATGAAAGCTGTTTAATAATTGGTAACTACTACCTATTTAAAAATAGGAGGCTAGATTTCGATTTCGATTTCTTTTCATTCCAGTCTCATTTCTACTGCTGCTAAGTTCAGATCCTCTTCCCACTGGACTACTACACCACATTACTGACTCTTTGCCAGACCTCCATTGCAGCTTATGAGACCACCAGAGGACTCCTAAAATACCATGCCATTCCCCTTTTCAATGGCTTCTAGTGATGAGGATTCTTTTGGCTAGAAAAAAATGGTTCTTAAAAAAAAATGGCATCTTTATAATTCACAAGGAGAGAAATTAATGGATGGAGTTTTCACAAGTTTCTCTCCCGTAATTTTTTTCCTGTCCACTTATTCCACTATCAGAGCAAAAACATGAACAAACAGTAAACTTAAAGAAAACCAAAGCAGTCAGCAGGACCTACTTTGACAGTTTTTGTTACTGACTCATGTTCATGATTGTGTTTTTTTTTTTTTATTGCATCTTTTTATTTTGTTTTCTTTTTCTATTTTGCATGTTTTTATATTCACATATTCTGCTAGTAAAATTAACTACTAACTTATAAAACTGAATTAAATATTTCTGGTACTTACACAAAGTTTGAGAGTCATTAGAACTTACCACCATTTTCCAGTTATAGCTTCTACTCAGTCATTCACAAATGAATTTGTAGAAGATGTAGCTGGATCAATTGATCAGACATCTGAGCCCCTATTAAGTGCCCCTCACTCATCCTCCACTCCAAGATGAACATTCCCATCCTCGTCCCTTGTGTATAGGGACTACCTCATATATTCCTTAAGAATATCTTTCATTCCACAGAGAAGTTGAATATAACAGGCACTGAATCACTGAAAGTTTATTTAAAGAGGAAACTCTGTTTGAAGGGATAAGTACCTAGAACAACCAATTCCAACATTCTGATAAACTCTGACTCTCCTTAAATGAGTCCCCCAAATCTCCATATCTAGCTTGAGATATTGTAGACATTTTTTCCTAATGAAGACTATATAAGTGAATCAATATTTGCTTTTGATTCAAGCTTAAAAATAAACAGAGATAGCATCTACAACCATAAAAAAAGGCTACACTATTTGTTGATTTATGGGCTGATTATTGCAAACTCCCCAGTGAATACTGCTACCCAACTCAAACAATTTCCTGTGGGTTGGACTTTGGCAGCCTCAAATTATTACATCATGTACAACAAGAAAAACTATGCTGATAAAGGACAGAAAGCTTTATTTTTTTCTTTTGTGAGAACTTGGAACACTGTCATTTACCACAAATCCGTCCAAAACCAGCTGTAAAAAAAAAAAAACAAGGCAAGTTTCACTTTGTTATAACTGACAAACTAAATAACTAAGAAATGACAGTTGCATGCTACTTAGCCCCTCCTTACAGAGATCCAGAGCTATATAGATAATTTACTGATTTGTAAGGGAGGTAGTGGGCTTCCCAGGTGGCTCAGTGGATAAAGAATCCACCTGCAATGCAGAAGACACAGGGGACGAGGGTTCGATCCCTGGGCTGGGAAGATCCCCTGGAGGCGGGCATGGCAACCCACTCCAGGATTCCTGTCTGGAGAATCCCATGGACAGAGGGGCCTGGCGGGCTACATGACTGAAGCAACTGGGCACACGTGAACATCAGAAAGGCAGCAAGACGGCAGCAAGAACACAGTGGCTGAAAGCACAGCCTCTGCAGGAACAGCACCATGCTCACAGTGGGATCCAGGAGGTACCATTCTAAGAGAATACAATGTGAATTCTAAAAGTCAGGGAGCTAGAGTTCACAGGGCAGAACAGTTTTGGACTCTATCACCTAACATCTGTGTCATCTTGACCAGCTTAATGAATCAAATATTGAAGTCTCCGATAATCAGGTGGGATTAAAAAATAATATGTTCCTATAGAACTCTTACACGGATTAAATGAAAGTGTGTGTGTGCGTGTGTGTGTGTAAAATTAGCCCAGTATCTAGTACTTAGTAAATGAGGCATCAATGTTTTGATGACAAAAATTAATAAATGTTTTGATGATAATTATCATAAAGAAGAATAAGATGAACCTACATTCCAATCCTGCCCCATCACATTCAGGACTTTTACCATCTGTAATAAATGTGATTTACTGAGAGTACTGTAACAAAATTCTAATACTCAGGGCCAGATACAAAATAGAAGTTCCATTAAGTAGTAGCTATGATTATGAAAACTGCATCCCATACCAATTGTCTCTCTTTCCTTTTCCCTCTCTCTCTTATACACACAAACACAGGCATACATACACTTACTATAAAAATTCTATGAGATTAAACCATAATTGATAGCACAAACAGAAAGCCATGTCAAAAAGAAGGAAAATGTATTCTAAAAATAATCCATTCTCAATATAATTCAACTATTGGTTTTTCTAGTAGCCATGTATGGATGTGAGAGTTGGACCATAAAAAAGGCTGAGTGCCAAAGAATTGATACTTTCGAACTATGGTGTTGAAGAAGACTCTTGAGAGTCCCTTGGACAGCAAAGAGATCAAACCAGTCCATCCTAAAGGAAATCAGTCCT
>SJYX01007948.1:799312-823140 GCA_006410675.1 Oreotragus oreotragus | reverse complement strand
ATTCTCCAGGCAAGAATACTGGAGTGGGTTGTCATTTCCTTCTCCAATGCATGAAAGAGAAAAGTGAAAGTGAAGTCGCTCAGTCTGTCCGACTGTTAGCGACCCCATGGACTGCAGCCCACCAGGCTACTCCATCCATTGGATTTTCCAGGCAAGAGTACTGGGGTGGGGTGCCATGTATGTATACATATATGTATATATACTGTATATATATATATATATATATACACAATGAAATACCACTCAGACATAAGAAAAATGAAATCTTGCCACTTATGACAACATGAATGGACCTTGAGGGTGCTATGCTAAATGAAATAAATCAGACAGAGAAAGACAAATACCTCATGACTTCACTCATATGTGAAATATAAAAAACTAATAAAATCGAAATGAACAAACCAAACATGTAGAGATACATAGAACAGAGTTATGGCTATCAGATGGGAAGAGGTTGGGGGGAGGGAGAACTAGATAAACGGGGCCAATAGCATGGTGATGTACAGAAAATAGATTTTTAGTGGTGAGCTTGTTGTACCATGTTACAGAAATATCGTTAGAAATACAATGATGTACACTTAAAATTTACATAATGTTATAAATTAGTGTAACAGAAACAAATTTTAAAAGTAAGTAAGTATTAACAGCTAAAAGAAGACTGTATTATTTTCTTGCACTATTAATGGTTTTACATCTTTGATCCAGCAGGAGAAACAAAAAGCAGATGCCAAACCCAGAAAGATGGGATTTATGCATCCTTTGATTTACATTCAGACCTTGCCCACATGATTTAAGGTATTGTGCTATGCACAGACATCTCTCAAATTCCACCCAACTTTTAACTTTTGTGGTCCCCAGAATATTAAAAGTATACCATGTCTTTCTCCTTATCATCTCTGCAAATCTAAATATCCTGTTGACTAAGGCATGCTCTTTTTGCCAGCAAGTTCTGTCCATCAACTCTACTCAGTGAGGGCACACACACGCGCACTCACACACAATATGTTCAAGTACGTATACCCTTTTAAAGAATCTCTCATCAGATATCTTTTCATCATCCTGTTATTCAGTCTAATACATTTCCTTATTCTGTTTAAACAGATTTGTGCTGATCAGCACTACCCATCACATAGCATCTGATATAATGAACACAGTGCTTGGATGAAGTCTCAGGAGAGGAAATGGTGAGATCAGCTTTACACGTTAATGAATCTGACTACATAAAAATTACAAACTTCAGCTAATAAAAAAATACAATTAAAATAAATATTTAATATCACTAATAATCAAAGAAGTTTGCACTAAAATAATAATGAGAAATATTTTTCATCTATAAAATTAGTAGAGATTAAAGAAAGATAACACCCAATGTTTGCAAGGGCAGAAGCAAAGATGAGGTTGCCACAGTGGTTGGGAATATAAAAACTTATACTACATTTCTGGGGGCCAAGTGGGCAGTACCTATTAAGAGTTTTTAAAGATAATTTGTCTCAGTACTTCTATTTCTAAAAAATTGACCTCTAGAAATAGTCATAAGTATGGAAAGCGACTTTTGCAGAGTTTTCATTGCTGAATCATTTGTGATATCAAGGGGAAAAAAAAGACAATAACGTTAGTGCACAATTTGGAGTTGGTTAAATACATTTTATGCATCTACACTGTGGGTACTGTGTAGCTATTAAAAATCATGTTGCAAAAGAAAAATTAATGACATGGAAAAATGCTTGCAATATACTGTTTGGTTAGCAATGGTGGTATGAGAGCTGTGCAAGTGAGGAGCTGATGCCAGGAAAGACACAAGGTAGTAGATACCTTTAATGAGCTTAACTGGGCCAGTTCAGAGACAGGCTGGAGGGGGTAATGTGATATAAGGAAACAATTTAGGAGTCTGGAGCCCTATGCATGAGTCAGCTACAGTCAGAGTACATATAAAGAGACTGGGAGAGAGAAAAGCAAGGGAAACCTTAGTGATTATTTCTTAAATTCTCTATCACATATGAAAATTCTTCTTGTGGTCAGGGAATTTTTTAATAAGACTATATCTTTAAAAAAAAGTATTTATTTAATTTTTGGCTGTGTACTGCTTCTTGGGCTTTTCTCTAGTTGCAGTGAGTGGGGACTACTCTCTAGTTGTGGGACAGGAACTTCTCATAGCAGTGGCTTCTATTGTTGTGGAACAAGGCATGTGGACACAGTAGCTGCAGCTCCAGGGTTCTAGAGCAAGGCTCAGTAGTTGTGGCACATGGGCTTAGATCTTTCTGGGTCGGGGATCAAACCCACAACTCCTGCATTAGCAGGCAGAGCATTTATCACTGAGCCACTGGGACAGCCCTGGTCAGGATGTAGATGAACTTTATTCCCATCTGTGTACTCCCCAACTTTGATTCAAGCTTCTTGAAGATTCTGAGAAGGAGGTACTTGTTGTCCTGTATATAGAAACTATAATACACTGATGAAAGAAATCAAAGATGACACAAATAGGTGGAGAAATATATCATGTTCATGGATTGGAAGAATCAATATAATGAAAATGAGTATACTATCCAAAGCAATCTATAGATTCAATGCAATCCCTATCAAGCTACCAAAGGTATTTTTCACAGAAGTGGAACAAATAACTTCACAATTTGTCTGGAAATACAAAAAACCTCAAAGAGCCAAAGCAACCTTGAGAAAGAAGAATGGAACTGGAGGGATCAACCTTCCTGACTTCAGACTATATACAAAGCTACAGTCATCAAGACAGTATGGTACTGGCACAAAGACAGAAATATAGATCAATGGGACAAAATAGAAAGCCCAGAGATAAATCTATGCACCTATGGACACCTTATCTTTGACAAAAGAGGCAAAAATATACAATGGAGAAAAGACAATCTCTTCAACAAGTAGTGCTGGGAAAATTGGTCAGTCACCTGTAAAAGAATGAAACTAGAACACTTTCTAATAGCATACACAAAATAAACTCAAAATGGATTAAATAAATGTAAGATCAGAAACTATAAAACTCTTACCAGAAAACATAGGCAGGACACTGTCTGACATAAATCACAGCAAGATCCTCTATGACCCACCTCTCAGAGTAATGGAGATAAAAACAAAAATAAACAAATGGAGCCTAATTAAACGTAAAAGCTTTTGCACAACAAAGGAAACTATAAGCAAAGTGAAAAGGCAGCCTTCAGAATGGGAAAAAATAATAGCAAATGAAACAACTGACAAAGAATTAATCTCCAAAATATACAAGCAGCGCATGCAGGTCAATACCAGAAAAATAAGTATCAATCAAAAAGTGGGCCAAAGAAGTAAACAGGCATTTCTCCAAAGACAGACGGATGGCTAACAAGCACATGAAAAGATGCTCAACATCACTCATTTTATCAGAAAATGGCAAATCAAAACCACAATGAGGTATCATCTCATTCCAGTCAGAAAGGCTGATATCAAAATGTCTACAAACAATAAATGCTGGAGAGGGTGTGGAGAAAAGGGAACCCCCTTACACTGTTGGTGGGCACAGCCACTATGGAGAACAGTGCAGAGATTCCTTAAAAAACTGGAAATAGAACTGCCATACTATCCAGCAATCCCACTGCTGGGCATACATACTGAGGAAACCAGAACTGAAAGAGACACATGTACCCCAACATTCATTGCAGCACTGTTTACAATAGCTAGGACATGGAAGCAACCTCGATGTCCATTGGCAGACAAATGGATAAGGAAGTTGTGGTACATATACACAGTGGAATACTACTCAGCTATTAAAAAAAGAACACATTTAAGTCAGTTCTAATGAGGTGGATGGAACTGGAGCCTATTAAACAGAGTGAAGTAAGTCAGAAAGAGAAACACCAATACAGTATATTAATGCATATATATGGAATTTAGAAAGATGGTAACAATGACCCTATATGCAAGGCAGCAAAAGAGACACAGCTGTAAAGAACAGACTTCTGGACTACGTGGGAGAAGGGGAGGGTGGGATGGTTTGAGAGAACAGCACTGAAACACATGTATTACCATATGTAAAACAGGTGACCAGTGCAAGTTCAACGTATGAAGCACGGCACCCAAAGTCAGTGCTCTGGGACAACCCAGAGGGACGGGGTGGGAAGGGAGGTGGGAGGGGGGTTCAGGATGGGGGGACACGTGTACACCTGTGGTTAATTCATCTTGATGTATGGCAAAAACCACCACAATATTGTAAAGTAATTAGCCTCCAATTAAAATAAATTAATTTAAAAAAAGAAAATAACATCCCGTTTCACTAGCTACAGGGAGTTCAATTGTTTGCAATCAAGCACGGTGGCCAACAGACTCTACTATAGTTGCAATGCCCATCATATGCTCAGTGTTTTAAATATGTTTATCTCATTTAGTCCTTCTCTACCATCCCAGGGTTACCAAAAAAGTGTGAGGGGTCCGACTGCTCACTGCTCAAAACCAATAAACAGGCCGGATTGGTGGAAAGGAAAGTTGGCTTTATTTTAGATGTCGACTGCTGGGGGAGGGAGGTTGGTGGACGTCTGACTAAAGGCCGACTCCCCTCCTCGACCGCTGGCAACCAGTGGGGCAAGAGCTTTTATAGACAGAAGTTAAGGGGGGCTACATGCGGAAAAAAAGCACAGACAGCTCTGACAGTCATTTTCATCAGCGTCGTTTTGGTTGTTTTAGGTCCAGTTAGTCTTCAGTTCCAGGGGTGGCTTGTTTCCACGTCTCTGAGGCCAGTTCTCGGAATTGTGGCAGCTGACGGCCATGGGTATGGTCTGCTCATCATGTAGTTACCCTCTTCCACCTGATGGGGGTTTCTCTACCCATAAGACAGCTGACAGGATATGGCTCAGAATATTATCTATTGCCCTTGAGAAGGAACTAAACGTCCTTGACTATGCTTAATGACTACATTATTATTATCTGGTCTCCCTGACTGTTTGCCTTTGTTTCTGTATGTTCTCATTTCCCTGATTAAACTTATTCTTTGACTGAAGTTTTCTACAGGCAAGAGGCAGGCAGGGGACATGGGGGAGGGAACATGAGATCTTGCTCTGCTTCACCAGCTCTGCAATAAGTAAGTGGCAAAGCAGAAAAATGTATCCCCAGATCTGTAAGAATGCCAGACTCATTCTCAAACCAAGAGCAAGCTTCTACTCTTCGGTAACTCTCTGTGTTCTAGCTACAGAATGAGCACTTTGGAACAGAAAGATCTCTGAATTTCCTTCCATGTTAAGTAAGTAGATAGCTCTGTGTCCTGGAGGATCTTGCCCAACACTATAGGAAACTCAAGAAATCTCCACTGGGTGTCTGACGTTGTAGCCGTCTTTCTATCATTCTAAAAAGAAGCTGGTGAAATGAGATTAATGTAGAACCTGTCAGTGACCTGGGGGCTGGACCACAAGGCCCATGAGTATTGCCCAGTACTGGACAGGCTCTGGAGTTACTCTTGCTAGCCCTAACTCACATTCCCAGGAGGCAGTTTCCCACCCTGACTGCCCTCAGCCAACTGAAGCACTGCCCTCAGAAGCATTTTCTTCAGGTGGGCTTCCAAGGGCTTTGATGGAGAAGCTGAAGCAGCGGATTCCCGTGAACCAAGTATAGGAATAGTGCTGGGGAAACAAGCTGCTCTCCCAGCCCTGTTGGGCTTCCCTAGTAGCTCAGCTGGTAAAAAATCTGCCTGCAAAGCAGGAGACCCCGTTTCAATTCCTGGGTTGGGAAGATCCCCTGGAGAAGAGATAGGCTACCCACTCCAGTATTCTTGAGCTTCTCTGGTGTCTCAGACAGTAAAGAATCCACCTGCAATATGGGAGACCTGGGTGCGATCCCTGGGTTGGGAAGATCCCCTGGAGAAGGGTATGGCAGCCCGCTCCAGTATTCTTGCCTGGAGAATCCCATGGATAGAGGAAACTGGCGGGCTGTAGTCCGTGGAGGCACAGAGTCCAACACAACTGAGTGACTAAGCACAACACAATCCTGTTACCACCTGGATGACCCCTACATAAGCCAGGGGACTGTTCTCAGCCTCTGTTTCCTCTCCTGAGAAATTTAGGACTGTGATTCAGACAAAATGCAGTAATGCTAGTGGAAGCTCTTTGAAAAATGAGAAAAGCATTGTACAAATGTGAGGGGCTATTATTAATTCAGAGAGGAATTGAAGAATCTAAAACTGTCTTGCATTTGAATAGCGTTTCTTATTTTGCAACGTGCTTTTCTCATTTTGTCTTCACAGCCACCATGTGAGAAAGTAGGGCAGTTATTATTATCTCCATTTTATAGATGAGGAAACAGAAGGAAAAGTGGCGATGCCAGCCCTGGAAGCCAGGCATCCTGATTTCCAACCCCAGATTCATTCTTATATATTTGCAAGTAATTTTCTCCTATCCATCGTGCAGACGCTAGAGTACACCTGTCAGCAATGGGGTTGGGAAATTGTCAGCAAGATCTAAACCAACAGAAAGATGGTTAGCCTACATTGTTCATTTTGGACTAACATGTGAGCTTTCTATGAAAAAAGAATGTAGAGTTCTGGCTTTTCTCCATTGCAATGGAGGACAGGTTAAAAACCAGAAACAGACAAATGCTGAAAGCTAGAGGAGATTCGGCATACCTTTTTTAGAACATGCACCCCACACCTGCCATCTTTCTGCCAGCCTAAAACTCAAGGGTCAGCATCAGCAGTGCGGTCTGTGTGGTCTGCGCCAGCCTCAGGCCGACCCTGGAGCCATGCCACAAAAAATTCACGTCTAACTAGGAAGCACGGGCTGAAGACTCACAGCCAAGTCTGAGTTTTATCATCTCCATTTAACAATACTGCCAGCCTAAAACTCAAGGGTCAGCATCAGCAGTGCGGTCTGTGTGGTCTGCGCCAGCCTCAGGCCGACCCTGGAGCCATGCCACAAAAAATTCACGTCTAACTAGGAAGCACGGGCTGAAGACTCACAGCCAAGTCTGAGTTTTATCATCTCCATTTAACAATTATGAAGAGGACATTTTACATGCTTTGACTTTTAAAGACATTTTAAAATTATTTATTTGTGTGTGTGTGGCTGTGCTTGGTCTTCGCTGCTGCGTGGGCTTTCTCTAGCTGCGGCGAGTGGGGGCCCCTCTCCAGTTGTGGCGAGCGGGGGCTCCTCTCTAGCTGCGGCGAGTGGGGGCCCCTCTCCAGTTGCAGCGAGCGGGGGCTCCTCTCTAGCTGCGGCGTTTGGGCTTCTCGTTGCAGTGGCTTGTCTTGTTGCAGAGCATGGGCTATCGGGCACACAGGCTTCAGGGGTTTCAGCAGCTGGACTCAGCTGTGGTGCCAGGCTTAGTTTCCCAGCAGCATGTGGGATCTTCCCAGACCAGGGATTGGCCCTTGTCTCCTACACTGGCAGGCAGATTCTTTACCTCTGAGCCACCAGGGAAGTCCATGCTTTCAGAGAACACCTCTGCACTTACTGGGGTTTCCAAATAAGCCTGTAAGTTAGATTGATGCCACTCTTAGAAATAACTTAGATGCAAAGAACATGCATGCTAAGGAGGTTTTATCATTTGAGTCACAAGCAAACCCAGCTGTCCTTTTATGTGACTGTGGCTATTGTCCAACATACTCCCTTGAGTATTGGCCATGTGACTGGTTTAACCTCACAAATGTATATTACAGTTCCAGACCTGAAGAAGCTCCATGTGTTTCTATTGTCCTCTTTCACTCATGTGACCCACTCCAAGAAGAGCATGCCCTAGAAAGTGGCTAATCCAAAAAGAATGAGGAAAAAAATATCATATATTAATACATATATGTGAAATCTAAAAAAAATGGTATGAAGTGAAGTGAAAGTCATTCAGTCGTATCTGACTCTTTGTGATGCCATGGACTACATGGTCTGTGGAATTCTCCATGCCAGAATACTAGAATACTGAAGTGGGTAGCCATTCCCTTCTCCAGGGGATCTTCCCAACCCAGGGATTGAACCCAGGTCTCCTGCACTACAGGTGGATTCTTTACCAGCATTTGCAAAGCAGAAATACAGACACAGATTTAGAGAACAAATGTATGGATACCAAGGGGGAAAGGGATTGGGTGGGAGGAATTAGGAGATTGGGACTGACATATATACACTATTGATACTATGTATAAAATACACAACTGATGGCAACACACTGTACCACACAGGAAATATTACTTAATGCAAGATGGTGACCTAAATGGGAGGGAATTCCAAAAGAGAGGGGCTATACGTATATGTATGTCTGATTCACTTTGCTGTGCTATAGAAGCAAACACAACATTGTAAAGTAACTAGACAGCAATAAAAATTAATTAATAAAAAAATGAATGAAGACACACATGGAGGGGCTCTGCTGCTGCTGCTGCTGCTAAGTCGCTTTAGTGGTGTCTGACTCTGTGCGACCCCATAGATGGCAGCCCACCAGGCTCCACCATCCCTGGGATTCTCCAGGCAAGAACACTGGAGTGGGTTGCCATTTCCTTCTCCAATGCATGAAAGTGAAAAGTGAAAGTGAAGTCACCTAACCCAGCCTAAATGCTGATGTTCAAAGCATGGAGTCTAACCTAGCAAAACTTAAAAAAAAAAGTCATGGATGAATAAGCATGAAATAAATGCTGGGTGTTCTAAGCCTGTACACTGTGGAATAGTTTGTTATGCACAATATTGCTGCAAATAGTTGACTGACACAGTTGCCTTTAAATTTTAGAGTCCATGTAGATTTTTTTAAAGGATTCTTGATTTTTCATGGGTGGCAGGTAAGAACATCTCAATATATAAAGCCAGAAATGCTCCATTTATTTATCTTTCTTAAAGCAAACTAATTATACCAGGCATACATATCACCAGCCAAATGGAGAAGGGGCCAACGAGGTGCCCAGTTTTGCCCATACTCCTTCATTACTCTGGAATTCCACCAGTATTATCACTGTTGCAGGCAAGTTCAGAAATTAGTGGTGAAATGGAAGGTCTCACTTTTTACTGATTGACATCATCCCTTACTTGACTGGGTCAGGCTAAGTGAAAAGTCCTTAAGTGCTGTCGAATTGGATGGTAAGAAGAGTTGGATGATAATATACTTTAGAGAGTTTACAATGAGTCTCAATGATCTCAGGAATGCAAAGATAACTCTGTTTCTCCATTCATTCAGAACTTCTTTGATGCCTCTCAAAGATATTTATATTTCTGTTTGTTTGGGCCCTGCACATTTCTTATTAAGTGTATTATTAAGTTATTTCCAGAGGTTCCTCATTGCCAAGGATAAATGCCAAGTCCTTTGAGTGCCTAGAAACGGTCTTTATTTTCTGACCCCTACCTCCTTGGAAGAAAAGTTATGACCAACCTAAATAGCATATTAAAAAGCAGAGACATTACTCTGCCAACAAAGGTCCATTCAGTCAAAGCTATGGATTTTCCACTATTCATGTATGAATGTGAGAGTTGGACTATAAAGAAAGCTGAGCGCCAAAGAACTGATGCTTTTGAAATGTGGTGTTGGAGAAGACTCTTGAGAGTCCCTTGGACTGCAAGGAGATCCAACCAGTCCATCCTAAAGGAAATCAACCCTGAATATTCATCAGAAGGACTGATGCTGACACTGAAACTCCAATCCTTGGGCCACCTGATGTGAATAATTGACTCATTGGAAAAGACCCTGATGCTGGGAAAGATTGAAGGTGGGAGGAGAAGGGGACAACAGAGGATAAGATGGTAGGATGGCATCACCAACTTGATGGACATGAGTTTGAGCAAGCTTCAGGAGTTGCTGATAGATAGGGAGGCCTGGTGTGCTGCAGTCCATGGGGTCGCAAAGAGGTAGACACGACTGACTGAACTGAACTGAACCTACCTTAGCAGCCTCATTTCTCTTCTTGATGGCCACTCTTCTGAGCCACATGATGTTTCATTCATGGTGAATGATGTGAATCTACTATTATATTTCCTTGCTTTATGCTTTTATAGCTACTGCCCTCTTCGCTTTGGATATTCCTCTGGCATCACCTGCTTATGCTTGAAAGTCTACTTCTAATAGCATCTCATCTTTAGTAGGGCCAGGTGTCAGATGAGGCAGGAGAGGTACCCAGGACACAAAATTTAGAGGCACTCAAGATCAGGTAAGTGACTCCTTATATTTCGTGTTCCAGGGACCTCATGCACCCTATCCTACTCCTGACCCTGCTCTTTGATGCCTTCCCTGTTGTACTCCACACCTTCCCCAAGAATAGATCCTTCATGTAGACTCCATACCTTTCCATGCTACAGTATTTTCCACAGTGGATTGTATTTTCTTAGGACAGAGACCATGCTGTCTCATCTCTGTGGCACTAGCACCATGCCTGGTATAGTATATTTTATGGATAAAAGTAAAAAATAGCCATTATGTTTTTGTTCAGTCACTCAGTTGTGTCCGACTCTTTGTGACTCCATGGACTGCAGCACACCAGACTTCCCTGTCCTTCACTATCTCCTGGAGTTCGCTCAAACTCATGTCCATTGAATTGTTATGCCATTCAACCATCACATCCTCTGTCATCCCCTTCTCCTCCTGCCTTCAGTCTTTTCCAGCATCAAAGTCTTTTCCAAAGAGTGGGCTCTTTGGATCAGGTGGCCAAAGTATTGGAGCTTTAGCTTCAGCATCAGTCCTTCCAATGAATATTCAAGGTTGACTTCCTTTAGGATTGACTGGTTTGATCTCTTTGCAGTCCAAGGGACTCTCAAGAGTCTTCTCCAGCACCACAATTTGAAAGCATCAATTCTTCGNAAGAACTGATGCTTTTGAAATGTGGTGTTGGAGAAGACTCTTGAGAGTCCCTTGGACTGCAAGGAGATCCAACCAGTCCATCCTAAAGGAAATCAACCCTGAATATTCATCAGAAGGACTGATGCTGACACTGAAACTCCAATCCTTGGGCCACCTGATGTGAATAATTGACTCATTGGAAAAGACCCTGATGCTGGGAAAGATTGAAGGTGGGAGAAGAAGGGGACAACAGAGGATAAGATGGTAGGATGGCATCACCAACTCGATGGACATGAGTTTGAGCAAGCTTCAGGAGTTGCTGATAGATAGGGAGGCCTGGTGTGCTGCAGTCCATGGGGTCGCAAAGAGGTAGACACGACTGACTGAACTGAACTGAACCTACCTTAGCAGCCTCATTTCTCTTCTTGATGGCCACTCTTCTGAGCCACATGATGTTTCATTCATGGTGAATGATGTGAATCTACTATTATATTTCCTTGCTTTATGCTTTTATAGCTACTGCCCTCTTCGCTTTGGATATTCCTCTGGCATCACCTGCTTATGCTTGAAAGTCTACTTCTAATAGCATCTCATCTTTAGTAGGGCCAGGTGTCAGATGAGGCAGGAGAGGTACCCAGGACACAAAATTTAAAGGCACTCAAGATCAGGTAAGTGACTCCTTACATTTCGTGTTCCAGGGACCTCATGCACCCTATCCTACTCCTGACCCTGCTCTTTGATGCCTTCCCTGTTGTACTCCACACCTTCCCCAAGAATAGATCCTTCATGTAGACTCCATACCTTTCCATGCTACAGTATTTTCCACAGTGGATTGTATTTTCTTAGGACAGAGACCATGCTGTCTCATCTCTGTGGCACTAGCACCATGCCTGGTATAGTATATTTTATGGATAAAAGTAAAAAATAGCCATTATGTTTTTGTTCAGTCACTCAGTTGTGTCCGACTCTTTGTGACTCCATGGACTGCAGCACACCAGACTTCCCTGTCCTTCACTATCTCCTGGAGTTCGCTCAAACTCATGTCCATTGAATTGTTATGCCATTCAACCATCACATCCTCTGTCATCCCCTTCTCCTCCTGCCTTCAGTCTTTTCCAGCATCAAAGTCTTTTCCAAAGAGTGGGCTCTTTGGATCAGGTGGCCAAAGTATTGGAGCTTTAGCTTCAGCATCAGTCCTTCCAATGAATATTCAAGGTTGACTTCCTTTAGGATTGACTGGTTTGATCTCTTTGCAGTCCAAGGGACTCTCAAGAGTCTTCTCCAGCACCACAATTTGAAAGCATCAATTTTTTGGTGCTCAGCCTTTTTTATGGTCCAACTCTCACATCCGATCTGACTACTGGAGAAACCATAGCTTTGACTATACATACCTTTGTTGGCAAAGTGATGTCTCTGCTTTTTATACATGAGCGTTTATTTTGTATCCAAAAAGGTTCTAAGTGCTTTAGTTGAGTAGCAGCTAAACCCCTTACAAAGGCCTACATAGATAATATTATCCCAACTTAATAGCTGAACGGACTAAAAGAAGTGAAGTACATCGCAATATCACACAATCTAAAGTGGTAACGGCTGGAACTTGAACCCAGGTCCTTCTGTGGCAAGGCCTTGTGTGCATAACAGAAAAAAAAAAAAACAGATTCATCACTAACTTAAACTGAATAAGAATCAAAAAGGAGAAGAGCATTTTTCGGTTATGTTAATCAAGATCTAGGACCATCACTGCAAAGGGCAGTGAGGCTTGTGAGAGGAGGTGACTCTTTGACATATTATCCTCCTGGTGAATGAAGTCCTAAAATGCTGACTTCTTCTCCAAAGGCACCAACATTGGTGGGAGAGGTGATCCTAAGTGTTGGTCCCAATCTAGAAATGTAAAAAAAACCAAGACTACTGTTTTGGATGGCATTGACCAAGGACAATTATTGCCCAGAGGAATTTGAACCCTGTTGATAATCCAGCCTTTGGCCATCTCACACGAAGAGCTGACTCATTGGAAAAGACTGATGCTGGGAGGGACTGGGGGCAGGAGGAGAAGGGGACGACAGAGGATGAGATGGCTGGATGGCATCATTGACTCGATGGACGTGAGTTTGAGTGAACTCCGGGAGTTGGTGATGGACAGGGAGGCCTGGTGTGCTGCAATTCATGGGGTCGCAAAGAGTTGGACACGACTGAGCGACTGAACTGAACTGAACTGAACTGATAATCCAGCCAGAAAATTCTGCCTCATTGGCAGTGGATCCCTTGCCAGTCAGGAAGTTAAAGAGATATTGTGTCTCCTCCATCAACCGAAATCCATCAGCCCTGAGAGATGAGCTCTGCAGCTGGTACATCATTGCTTCGTGTTCTGAAGCATTACTTCCTATACCAGNTTGGCAGTGGATCCCTTGCCAGTCAGGAAGTTAAAGAGATATTGTGTCTCCTCCATCAACCGAAATCCATCAGCCCTGAGAGATGAGCTCTGCAGCTGGTACATCATTGCTTCGTGTTCTGAAGCATTACTTCCTATACCAGACAACTCCCTTGTACTTCTAGGTTCTCTGCTATTCACAGTGTGTAACTGAAAAACAGGTAGCTAAATCCTAGGCAGAAAAATATTCTTCACCACTGTACCAGTGGGAAATTGGTCAAACTAGGGATTCCAGACTCCAATACATGTAACAAATGAATGGCCAGCTGGAGACTAGGGCAAACGATAACCTACATGTTGTATTGGTCATGCCCTTCTATTTTCTGTATTTCTGATGCTTTGACATCTTGGGAATCCTATTAGAAGTAGTTTGCCTGTGTGCTCAGTCGTTCAGTCATGTCTGACTCCTCGTGACTCCATGGACTGTCACCTGCTAGGCTCCTCTGTTCACGGAATTTTCCAGGCAAGAATACTGGAGCTGGCTGACATTTCCCTGGGCTGGTCAGTTCCTAAAGATAGTAAAGGATTTGCCCAACAGCATGCCTTTCATATGCAAACCAACCAGTCCAGAGCTCATACCTCCAAACCATCTCCTTCAAAAGGCTCTTACATTCTGAACCACTAGTGCCCTGCACTAATCACCCCAGGACCAGATGCTAGACATCTAGAACAGTCCCAGAGACCCTTGAAAGTATTCACACTGGCTATTCCTATACCTGGCTTCCCTGGTGGCGCAGAAGGTAAAGCGTCTGCCTGCAATGTGGGAGACCCAGGTTCGATTCCTGGGTCAGGAAGATCACCTGGAGAAGGAAACAGCAATCCACTCCAGCACTCTTGCCTGGGAAATCCCATGGACGGAGGAGCCTGATAGGCTGCAGTCCATGGGGTTGCAAAGAGTCGGACACGACTGAGCGACTTCACTTTCACTTACACTTTCATTCCTATACCTGCTTATCTTGCTTTGCCTTGCCTTGCCTTTGCCTGCAGATACCATGCTAAGCTTCTGACTCATGTTTTCTTCCCACTTCCTCTGTCTGCTGATCAACCCTGGTGCTTCCCTGTGTGCCCCCTACCAAGTCTCATGGCATGGAATACCCTCTCCTCTGTGTGTAGAAAGCTATCTTCCAATGACCATTCTCTCCTAATCAATTGGCCTCACTGTATATAAATAATAATACATCAAACATCCGTTTTAAAACACATGCCCCTGTATAAGGGAGAAATCTCTACTCATTTCCAGCTGATTGTTGTCAAACAAGAATCTGCCCAATATTATAGACATTCTGAATTTTTCAGAAAAGCCAGAAACCTGATTTTACTTCTTAAAGTTTTATTGTTTATAAGTAATTCAGACATAAAATTCTGTGTGGTTCATGCATATATTCAAACAATAGAAAACCGAGAAAAACAAAGACAGAGGAAATATAATAGCCAGACACAGGAGCTGCAGATTGTAATCTATGGTTTTCTGTGTATTGGCGCTGTGCAGACCAGAGTGAACACATAGTTTTAGCTCTGAGACATAATCTCTTTGATCATTACAAAAGTAAACACTTTTCAAGCTTTTCTAACCTGACTCCCTGTAAGAAATACATTCTACATTACAACACACACACACACATGTCTATCTATCCACCTGAAATAAAAATGTTACTCTTCCTATGTGTTAAGCACTTTGACATTTTCTATTCTATTCTATTCCATTTATCTTTATTTATGATGCTGGTTGCTACCCACTATTGCATTGATTTCACAATTTGTCAGTGGATATTAAACTGCAGCTTGAAAACAAAACCCTCTACATTTAGAAATTAGCAGAACCAGACCACCATATTACAGATGAGGAAACCAAGATTAACAGAGTAATGGAATTTGTCCAGTATTACACAAGATGAATGGCAGAGTCAAGCATGGAATTAATTACCATCTTCCAAATATGTTCATGCTGCTGCTGCTGCTGCTAAGTCGCTTCAGTCACTCTGTGTGACCCCATAGACAGCAGCCCACCAGGCTCCCCTGTCCCTGGGATTCTCCAGGCAAGAACATTGGAGTGGGTTGCCATTTCCTTCTCTAGTACATGAAAGTGAAAAGTGAAAGTGAAGACGCTCAGTCGTGTCTGACTCTTAGCGACCCTATGGACTGCAGCCCACCAGGCTCCTCCGTCCATGGGATTTTCCAAGCAAGAGTACTGGAGTGGGGTGCCATTGACTTCCCCATATTCCTAAATAAATAGTATAAACATGTATCAGTGTGAGTGTGGATATCAGTCAGGATTCAATGGAAAAAGTGCCACTAGAATACACACACACACACACACACAAACTAATCGTACACAGCTGAAGTCATTAAACAATTTCTGGAAGGCTATTCTGTTCATGTTTAATGCTAAGTCCACAAAGGCTATTACAGGCTAGATCTCATGAGCTCTCTGACCTCACTTCATCATGGACACACATATAAGGACACACATATAAGGAATGGACACACACATTATGGACACACATATAAGGAATGAAGGAAGATCCAGGAGAAGTCTTATCTCAAATCAACGACTGGAGGCAGCAGATCAACATGAGCTGAAAAATGGCTGCTGCTGCTGCTCATCAGCCCTGCACATCTCCCAGGAAAGTCTCTCTGTGGCCCACCCTCTCATTAGCAACTTAGACAGTATATTCATAGCTCACTTTTAAAAACTGAATATCCATTTCTTCAGTTATTAAAATCAGGAATACATGGTATCTGCAGACGAGAAAAATAGCATACTTTGTTTTATTACTCTCCCTTCTTTCTCCCAGTTAGTTATTATCTGAAAATTTAAGCTCAAGTTTTTATTTTCAAAATGATACTGTTTTGTCAAGGGAATCTTTTAAGGTTTGTTCACATTTGCATGCTGTTAGCTGACGACAATTATGTGTCTTAACTCCATGTTCAATTGATTCCATCACTTTCTGCCAATCCTTTTAGCCTCAAATTTCCTTCTCTAAGATTTACTTCCTTTAATTCATCAGTACATTAGATTGGTAAATTTTTTGTGGAATTTATTTATTGGTTTGATTTTAGTAAAATACTTCCCTTACCTTGCATATCTAGAAATTATCCTTCTATTGCATTCAAATTTGAGCAAGAATTTTACAACTTTTCCTCCTCAGAACTGTATATGTGATGTGTTCTGCAGGTCACACTGCTAAGTGAAAAAGCAAGTTATTAAAATGTATGTATACAATACTACCACTTACATAAGAAAAAAGGAGATACGAATGCACACACATGTAAACACACAGACTCTCTCTCTAATTAATACATCACTTATGTAATTAACATGGATTGAATGCATATACATATTACAATATGTTAAACTGTGTTAAATCACATATGTGTTCATGTAGCACTGTTGACTGCATGTTGAATTATGCTGAATTAACATAACATATTGGTGATATCATACAAGTGTTATAATAACATCCAACATATGTTGGTTATATGATAATTATACATATATTATGATATGTATACTTTATGACATCATGTGTTAAATATGTTAAATTAACACATATGCATTAAGACTAGAATAAACCTGAACACTTAACATGGTTAAATTAGGAAAAGCTATGGAGAACAGTATGGAGGTTCCTTAAAAATCTAAAACTAAAACTACCATATTGGTAGCAGTCCCACTCCTGGGCATATACTCTAGGAAAACCATAATTCAAAAAAGACATATGTATCCCATGTTCATTGTGGCACTACTTACAATAGCCAGGACATGGAAGCAACCATCCATCCATGTAAATGTCCATCGACAGATGAGTGAATAAAGATGTGGTACATGTATACAATGGAATATTACTCATCATAAAAAAGGAATGAAGTTGGGTCATTTGTAGTGATGTAGATGAATATAGAGTCAGTCATACAGAGTAAAGTAAGTCAGAGAGAGAAAAAAAAGTGTCATATATTAATGCATATATATGGAATTTAGAAAAAGGGGACTGATGAACCTATTTGCAGGGCAAGAATAGAGATAATAGAGATGCAGGCATAGAGAATGGACTTGCGGACAGAGTGGGTGAAGGAAAGGGTGGGATGAATTGAGAGAATAACATTGACATATACACACTACCATGTGTAAAACAGCTAGCTAGTGGGAAGCAGCTATATAGCACAGGGAGCTCAGACTGGTGAGCTAGACAACTTAGATGGATGGAATGGCAGGGAGGTGGAGGGAGATTCAAGAGGGCAAGGATATATGTATGTGTGTGTATATATATATATGAACAATAACTTTAAAGAGAGAGTATTATAAACCTTTAAACTTTCATAAGAAAGCCTCTTCACCCAAAATGAAAAATGCTTGCATTTTATGAAATATGAGTTAGCCATTATTTCTAGAACTTTTCAGTGGATATATGTATTTTTAAAGATAAAATATATTGTGAGTTTATGAAAAATCCTTTTTTATTATTGTTATTATTCTTTTATTTTATATTATTTGTTCATACTCCTTATACA
Source organism: Oreotragus oreotragus (assembly GCA_006410675.1). Classification (NCBI taxonomy): domain Eukaryota; kingdom Metazoa; phylum Chordata; class Mammalia; order Artiodactyla; family Bovidae; genus Oreotragus; species Oreotragus oreotragus. The sequence continues at coordinate 805,484 of SJYX01007948.1, read as the reverse complement.
ATTTCCCTTTTAATCAGCCTTATTTGGTGAAAGTTCTAAATGGCCCTGGATTTTATCATCAAACATGGTGACTATGTTTTTCGTGAGTTCTACATCCTTCCATTTGAAGCTTCTAAAATATGACTGTCTAATCGTATGCCAGAAGGCTGATAAAAGTAGCTCATCTCTTCTCAGTTCCTAGGGTTTTTTTCTTCTTCTCTTTAATGCTTAAAGGATTTTTTCTCCACCCTCATGTCCAGTGTCACTGGAATATATGTTGGTCATTTGATATCAGTGCTTCTTAGTTGACGTTGTGTCCTTCAAATGTAGATTATCCTTTATTCAGGGAAGTTTTTTTCTATAATATTATAGTTTTGTTGTTGTTGTTGTTACATTTGCTCTGTTCTCTTTAATCAGGGCTGCCAATTACACATACATTGCAATGTTTTTGGCTTCCAAACCTTTCAAACTCTTTGTTCTTTTTACTCCATTGTATTCACTTATCAAACTTGTTTATGTTCCTAACTGTATTTTTAGAAATGTTAGCTCTTCTTTGTGATGCTTCCCGCCATTGCTTCCCTCGTGGCTCAGATGGTAATCAGCCTGCAATGTGGGAAACCTGGATTTGATTTCTGGGTTGGGAAGATCCCCTGGAGGTGGGCATGGCAACCCACTATTCTTGCCTGGAGGATTCCCATGGACAGAGGAGCCTGGTGGGCTACAGTCCGTGGGATCGCAAAGAGTCAGACACGACTGAGAGGCTAAGCACAGTACACAGCACCATGTATTTTATTTACTTTATGGTTTTATTTTTCTCCTCCATTTTTTTCTTAAGTTCTTCTAAGTTACTTTTTCCCTTCTCTGTCTTAATATGTCTTCTCTGAGCCTTTGTATCTGTTACTTGATTTTTAAAAACTTTTTTTTTTTTTACTTCCTAGAGAAGTGTTTATATCAACTTCCCCTAAATTGCTACATAATTTTTCTTGGCTTTATTTCACATTTGCCTTGTATTTTATTTTCTAATTTTGCTTTATCTTTTAATGAGAATCACATTCTTCTAGAAAAGCTCTGAGATAAAGAATGGTTTGGAGGACAGGCTGAAAGGGTGATGGCAGCCGGTCACTCAGAATCAGGTATTCTGTCTTAGAATATTTTCTTACCAACTGTGTTATTTAGCCTTCTCTCCCTTCTATCACATGTCTCCCCTTCTTTAGGTGGTATCTCTGCCTGTGTGTGTAGGGAGAGATTGTTCTATTTAGCTTGTAGTGATGTACAAGCTTGACTGCCTTGTATGATGTATCTTCCAAGTTTTCATCTTTTATGATTTAATGTTTATTTGTCTTCTCTTTCCATCTCTCCTCCTCTCTTGTAAATATTATATGTCTTCATAATTTCTAAATCACCCCCCACCAGTGTGTGACATTTGAATGGCCTCATCTTTACAGACAACAATATTTGGCACATATATTTGGATAACTTTGCATGATGACTGAAACCTCTAGAGGTTTATATTCTCTACATGTACAGTTTTTATTTTGGCTCAGTTTAACGATACTCTTCATATGTTGTAATCTGGAGCTGCAAATCTTCCCTAGTTTTATTAAATACAGAATTCTATTTATTACTTTTCTTTATTTTTGTTTGCTGTTGGTTTTACCCGAGAGTGGATAAAAACGCTTTAAATATATAAAAGATTTTGGAGAGTCTAGATTTGTGTTTTAGAAAGATCTCTTTGGTTCAAACAAGAAACACTGCAGAAGATGAGGTAGCAGGAAGGCTGTAGGGAGCAGGAGTTTGCTCAAGACTGGAAACAGGAAAACCATTGAGAAAACTAATGAATCCATGCAAAAGAGAGATGATGAGGTCTGAGAAAGGTCATGAGTTGAGAAAACAGAAGTAGGCAGGAAAAAGATGTAGAGCTTGGGGGTCATCAGCTTATTGATGATAATTTAAATGATAAAATTAGGTGGAAGCCAGAAGTTTCATAGAAGAGAAGTGAGCTAAGACAGAACTCCTTGGAATAAACTCCTTGGAGTAAAAAATGATGGAGGATCCTACAAAAGAAAATGAGAAGTAGATACTTGAGAAGCAAATGGAAAATAAAAAGAGGACTACTGAAAAGGCAAAAAGTGTCTCCAATCAAGCTGAGAGTTTGATAAGATAAGGTCTTAAAAGTTGACATTGGACTTAGTTACATGAAAAATCATTGATAACCCTGGTGAGAACAGTGGCAGAGATGGAAGTGGAAACTCAGTATTGGGAGGCTGAGGTGTGAATATCAGGAGGTTTCACGGTAGGGATGGTAAATACAAAAAAACTCTCAGAGAAGTTTGATAGTAAACAGGAAGATACAGAAAACAGGGTCAGCTTGAAGGAAACTTCTTATATAGCAATACATTAGCACTAGAGCTTTAGGATACCCCTATACCCACAATAGTTCACATTTATACAGTTCAGCTCAAAGAGGTTTTTGCATACATAATCTCATTTCACATTCACCTCACTGAATCACCTCAATTTTATTGATGAGGTAACTAAGGCTGAGAGAAATAACAATGAACTGCCTTCCCAAAAGGCACAAGAAAGAAACAACTGAATCATTGCTTTACTTCACTCAGTATGACAATATCTAGGTCCATCCATGTTGCTGAAAATGGCATTATTTCATTTTTTTTATGTCTGAGTCATACAGAGAAAGACAAGGATCATATTGCTTACATGTGGAATCTAAAAAGAAATGGTACAAATGAACTTGTTTACAAAACAGAAATGGAGGCACAGATATAGAAAACAAACCAGAGGGGAAGCTGGGGCTGGTGGGGTGGATAAATTGGGAGATTGGGATTGACATGTACATACTACTGCCTATAAAATCAGCCTTCCTTGGTAGCTCAACTGGTAAAGAATCTGCCTGCAATGCAGGAGACCCTGGTTCAATTCCTGGATTGAGAAGCTCTCCTGGAGAAAGGAATAGGCTACCCACTCCAGTATTCTTGGGCTTCCCTGGTGACTGAGATGGTAAATAATCCACCTGCAGTGCAGGATACCTGGGTTTGATCCCTGGGTTGGGAAGATGGGAAGATCCCCTGGAAGAGGGAATGGCAACCCACTTCAGTATTCTTGCCTGGAAAATCCCATGGACAGAGGAGCCTGGCGGGCTACAGTCTGTGGGATCACAAAGAGTCAGACATGACTGAACAACTAAGCACAGCACCTATAAAACTAATAGCTAATAAGGACCTACTGTATAGCCCAGGGAACCCTTCTCAATACTCTATACTCAATACTCCTATATGGGAAAAGAATCTTAAAAAGAGTGGATATGTGTGTGTGTGTATATATATATAACTGATTATCTATATAACCAATCCACTTAGTACAGTAGAAACTAATACAACATTGTAAATCAACTACACTCCAATAAAAAAATTTTTTTTTTTTTAAAGCATCACTTTACTACATCTTAGGCACAATCCCACATCTCAAGTCCTGGATCAACCTAAGTTTCAGCATCCTTGCAAAGAGCAAAACAGAGCCAACATGTTACCTGAGCCCAAACTCACCATGCAAATTGTTTGATTGAAATCCTTACTTTTATTTATAATGGAATAAAATTGACTTCACATTAACTCCTCCAGAACATTTTCTCTGCCCATGCAAGGTTGATACTAGTTAATTACCTGAATTAAATATTTTACAGCCTAAAAGGCTTCTCTGTACTACACGATTTATAAATATTCATTCTTCAGAAAGCAGGATGCAAGAGAATGTTGGTTTCCAGTGGCTGCCTTTGTAGCAAACTATTGAATAGTAACCCTCTGAGGCAGCTTCCATGCCTGAGTAAAATGTTTCTGGATCCTCAAATCCCTTATAGAAAAACAATTCCTTCAACACAGAACCATTTTTTGCTGAGCCACTAAATAACTTCTGCCTGCCTGTATCAGGGACAGCCTTAAGGTGATATGATAGATGCCAAGCAAATAATCGATCAATACACTGGTTTCGGTCTCTGTCTATCAGTTGGGCATTGTGCGGACTAATTAGATGATAAAATGTGATGAATGTGTATTAAACTCAGCCTCTCCTTGGAAGCTCCCAGGGGTCCTTCCCCATTTTCTAGCTGACCTTTTAGAGCTCAACTTTATTGTATGTGAATGCAATTAAATCAATTTGTCAGATATTTGCATTAGTCTGGCTTGTTCAGAATTCAATTATTCAGTGTCACTTTACTGCCCTTCGGAGGCTTGTGCACTGGCTCATTTTCAAGTAGTGGATAAAGGCAGAAATGGCTAGTCTTGTCAGGATTCAAGCCAGTGAATGCCTTCCATCGGCAATAGTTCTGAGATCCAGCTTTGCAGATCCTTTCTCCTCCCAGGTCTCTGGAGAGATAATGATTGGGCTCTCAACGTAGTTGAGCTTTAATTATGACTCTGCTACTTACTAGAAGGATGACTTGAGTAAGTTATTTAATCTGTGCCNTCTGTTGTGAGGAAGAGACTACCACCCTGTGTGGTTCCAGAGCCTAAAGATTCGAACCCCATTTGAAATGTGTTTCAAGCCAGTGGAAATAATAATCAAAGCCATCCATTGCTGGGATGACCAGCCCTGGGAGGGAGAATGTTCTCGCTCCTGGGGAGTGGTCAGTGGTAAATGAGATGAATTATGTGTCTAAAAATTCTCTTCAGCTCTGAGTCTGTGGCAGGGATACCTCTCCAGGTGTCCCCTGCTGGAGGCTCTCCACAGAAGAGGGCATTTTTCAGGGCACACCACAATGACATCGTTCTCAGTGGTTAAAAAAACAAAAGACATTCTGTACGAATGGACTTTTCTGTTGTTGTTTTTGCATGTTCAATATAGAAGTTCTTGTTCCTTTGGAGGTCATGGCCTTTAGATATGCACACAACCTTTGAATTGTGCTTACTAAATTATAGCAGGGGACTCCACCACCCGAGGCATTTTGACTTCCTGGTCTTATAAGCAGTAATTTTCAGCTGTACTCCAGACTTAATTTTGCTAACCATAATTGAGCAACTGTAAAATACTGCTATATTAATGTTTTAAAGCACTGGGACTGTCTTGTTTTAACTTGTAATTAATTTTTCTTGCCAATTATCTGTTTGAAATAAATTTGTGTCTGAACAGCTATAAAATAAAACAAAACAAAAAGACAGCATCTCTGTGTGGCCAGCTGCAAAGTTGGATTAAGGAGAACAAGAAAACACGAGAAGCTTCTTTTTGCTGGACAAAGGAAAGAATAGGCATTGAGTACTAGCTATGTTCCACAAGCATCTAACATCAGCAATAGCAGTAGACGTAGCAATTGTGCTTGTTGAGTGAAAAAGTCATGTCTGATTCTTTTGCGCCCCCATGGACTGTGCCCTGCCAGGCCCCTCTGTCCATGGGATTTCTCAGGCAAGAATACTGGAATGGGTTGCCATTTCCTTCTCAGAGGATTTTCCGGGCCTAGGGATCAAACCCACATCTCCTGCTTGGCAGGCGGGTTCTTTACCAGTGAGTCACAAGGGAAATCCCGGTAGCAGCATTAGCAGTGGCCAAAATTTATCTTCTATAAATTTAATTCTCATAAAAAAAAATCTCTGCACATCTAAGTGAAAAAAAAGGAAGAAAAAGATCTCTGAGCTTAATCACTTTACTAGATGAATTCTCTTGCTATGAGCAGTATCCTGTGAACCTTGATGTGGTCCTATGAAGACTCCTTTTGGAGAAAGAAAAGGAAATACTTCCCATTTAGCTTGTGCTTAGTCACTCAGTTGTGTCTGACTCTTTTCGACCCCGTGGATTGTAGCCCGCCAGGCTTCTCTGTCCATGGGGATTTTCCAGATAAGAATACTGGAGCGGATTGCCATGCCCTCCTCCAGGGGATCTTCCCAAGCCAGGGATTGAACCAAGGTGGATTCTTTACCATGTGAGCCACCAGGGAAGCCCACTTCCCTTTTCGAGTTTGGTCTAAAAGCAAATCTTTCCTTTAGACAACAGACGGCACTTTCCATGAAACATCATACAACATCCCTCTGGAAACAATAATTCAGGGGATTATAATTGAAACCCTCCTGTAAAAGTGTATGTAAGCTTTTAAGCATCACTTAAGGTGTACCTGGGCTGAAACTCCAGTGCTTTGGCCACCTCATGTGAAGAGTTGACCATTGGAAAAGACCCTGATGCTGGGAGGGAT
>SJYX01007948.1:769206-783518 GCA_006410675.1 Oreotragus oreotragus | reverse complement strand
TATATATATATATAACAATATTATGTACATATATATGTACATGTATCTGAATCTCTTCACTGTATACCTAAAACTAAATAATTCTCCTTTTAAAAGTGAAACTGAAAGTGAAGTCTCTCTGTTGTGTCCGACCCTTTGCGACCCCGTGGACTGTAGCCCATCAGGTTCCTCTGTCCATGGGATCCTCCAGGCAAGAATACTGGAGTGGGTTGCCATTTCCTTCTCCAGCGGAATCTTCCCGACCCAGGGATCGAACCCAGATCTCCTGCATTGTGGGCAGACGCTTTAACCACTGAGCCACCAAGGAAGCCCAGAATGGGCTTTTAAAGGGCGCCCCTCTTTGTCAAGTTGATGATCCCATTTGCTCTCTGAGCCAGTCCTCTTACACATTGTCTTAATTTTTCAGATGATCAGAAGCGAGATCCTGGGATGCCACAGTCCTGTTTTCCGAGGAATATGACACCTCATCTATCCAAATAAGCTCATCTTTTCAGATAGATCTGGTTCACCATCTTCTGCAGAAACCACTGGTTTCTGCAGGACTCACCTTAGGAGGAATTCAGTGAATTCCTTTTAATACCAGAGCATCATCCTAAGGAAAACAATTCTAATTGTGCCTGCCCCTGCCAACTCTGGATCAAATTTCCCATGTGAAGATAGGAGTACCACTATGTTTCTGACACCCTGGGTCAACCTTTTGGAAGAATTCCACATGCTGCTTGCTACTGCTCACATTGCTTGGCTTATCTTGCTGTTACCCTCTTGAGAGCCTCTTCTTTCTGCCCATCCTACTTGTCCCCTCTTAGTGTAATCTCTCTTTGTCTTTCCCCTAAAATGCTATTATATCATCAGTTTCACTTCTCCTCAGACTCCTTCCCTTCTGTCCTGACCTTTCAGTCACAGTCAACTGCTTAATCAGTTATTTCAACCAGACCAACCCCACTCCACACTTTAGAGCCTTGTTCCTCAATCACGTCCATAATCCAAACCTTGTGAATCAATTTTCTTAGCCCTTAAGCTACTCCCAGGCTAATGTGTAGTGGTTAAATGTTTGGGCTCTGAAGCCAAACTCCCAGCGGTCAGTGCCCAGCTTGACCCCTCATTCATTAATTAGTCTTCCTGGGTTTTAGTTTTCTTCATCTGTGCAAGGGGTATTATGACAATAATAGTAAGGTTTGTGATAAGTATTAAATGACAAAGAAAGCAAAGCATTAAACAGTTCCAAGTGCATAGGAAGCATTCCATGTAAGTATTAGTCTGTAATACTAATACAGATATAATCAATTAGAAAGTCATGCTCGATTATCATATTTTACACACTGCTGTAGAGTTTAATACTTCAAGGTTGAGACTTCATTCTGTCCATTCTTTTAACTCTGATATGTAACCCTATGCCTGATACATTGTAGGTACTCAATAAATATATTCAATGAATGAATCAATTAATAATAACTACCATTTAATGAGAACATACTCTGTACCAAGCACTTCACATATTTTATGTAATCGAGAATAGATACATGTATATGTATGTCTGAGTCTCTTGGCTGTCTACCAACTATCACAACACTGTCAATCAGCTATACTCCAATAATAAATGAAAAGTTAAAAAAAAAAAACAACCCTGTGAAGTAGGTGCCACTTTCTCAACTTCAGTTCAGTTGCTCAGTCATGTCTGACACTTTGCGACCCCATGGACCATCACCAACTCTTGGAGCTTACTCAAACTCATGTCCATTGAATCAGTGATGCCATCCAACCATCTCATCCTCTGTCGTGCCCTTCTCCTCCCGCCTTCAATCTTTCTCAGCATCAGGGTCTTTTCAAATGAGTCAGTTCTTCGCATCAGGTAGCCAAGATATTTGGAGTTTCAGCTTCAGCATCAGTCCTTCCATTGAATATTCAGGACTGATTTCCTTTAGGATGGGACTCTCAAGAGTCTTCTGCAACACCACAGTTCAAAAGCATAAATTCTTTGACACTCAGTTTTCTTTATAGTGCAACTCTCATATCCATAAATGACTATTGGAAAAACCATAGCTTTGACTAGACAGACCTTTGTCAGCAAAGTAATGTCTCTGCTTTTTAATATGCTGTCTAGGTTGGTCATAGCTTTTCTTCCAAGGAGTAAGCGTCTTTTAATTTCATGGCTGCAGTCACCATCTGCAGTGATTTTGGAGCCCCCTCAGAAATAGTCACTGTTTCCATTGTTTCCCCTTCAAGTTGCTGTGAAGTGATGGGACTGGATGCCATGATCTTAGTTTTTTGAATGCTAAATTTTAAGCCAGCTTTTTCACTTTCCTCTTTCACTTTCATCAATAGGCTCTTTAGCTCCTCCTCACTTTCTGCCATAAGGGCGGTGTCATCTGCATATCTAAGGTTATTGATATTTCTCCCAGCAAACTTGATTCCAGCTTGTGCTTCATCCAGCCTGGCATTTCACAGGGTGTACTCTGCATATAAGTTAAAGATGAGTAAAACTGAGTTTTGGAAAGGCTTAACTTGAATGGCCACTCAGTCGTGTCCAACTCTTTGCAACCCCATGGGCTGTAGCCCACCGGGCTCTTCCATCCACGGGATTCTCCAGGCAAGAATACTGGAGTGGGTTGCCATTTCTTCTTCCAGGGGATCTTCCTGACCCAGGGATCGAACCCAGGTCTCCCTCATTGGAGGCAGACGCTTTAACTTACCCAAATATAAATGTGAGAGCTGTTACCATTACATCAGCTTTTTCCAACCTCTTTTTGACTCGTGGTGGTGGTGGTTTAGTCACCAAATCAAATCCGACTTTTGTGACCTGCCGTGGACTATAGCCTGCCAGGCTTCTCTCTCCATGGGATTTCCCATGCAAGAATACTGGAGTGAGTTGCATTTCCTTCTCCAGGGGATCTTCCCAACCCAGGGATCGAATCTGTGTCTCCAGCATTTGCAGGCAAATGGTTTGCCGCTGAGCTACCAGGAAAGCCCTTGATTCATGGACCCCTCTCATAAATAAATATGTTACTGTAAACCCTTAGGGATTTTTAATCATTTTAGCCTTTATACATGTGTCTTCTTTAAAAAAATAAAATTGGTTCCTTATAGGAAAGTATTATTAGGCAGCATGCTCTAAAGATCATGCTACAGTCTTTATAAAATTAAAACAAGTGTTGACTTGTCCCCATTTAACTTGTGATATAAAGCTGGCAGATTTACCTTAAATTATTTATGAAAGAAAAAAATAAGTCGACTTCAGAACAGAGTTTTACTATGTTGCAAGGCATCAACAAAAGACAGAAACTCCTTTTATGAACTGATGTTTAGAATTCTAAATTTTATGCTGAATTTTAAAAAACATATAATTGTTGTTCTAAACCATAAGCCACAAGAAAAGATTTCCAGCTGATGTTTGCAAGCACTTCTCTGCAAATAACACATTGCAGGTGTGGAGAGTCATTATTCTCAATAAATGAAGAGCGAAATTGTATATAATTGTCACTATATTTTCTATTTTTTAACTGTAGTTTTGAAAGCTATTTTGGTGCACCATATCAGACCTTTATCAGATGAATATGACATGCAAATCTGGTGAAGATCAGTCTGAAGTAGATTTTCTGATTTATTATCATATCTTTCTTTCTGGTTAACTTACTGCATTTCTGTATCACCCTGCTGTATACTTCCTCCTGTCAAATAATGGTGTATGCTACATGATCTATTGCCTGGATGCAAACAGCCAAATCATCTCAGCGTGACCCTGAAGCTCACCCTGGATTGCTTGGTCAAAGAGATAACAGGGATGATCAGGCTCCTCCCTTCTCTTGGTGGGAGGGGCTGCACCATGGGACCAATGGAATCTTCCCAATCCTGGAAGCTGCTGCTGCTGCTGCTAAGTCACTTCAGTCATGTCCAACTCTGTGTGACCCCATAGACTGCAGCCCACCGGGCTCCCCCGTCCCTGGGATTCTCCAGGCAAGAACACTGGAGTGGGTTGCCATTTCCTTCTCCAATGCAGGAAAGTGAAAAGTGAAAGTGAAGTCACTCAGTTGTGTCCAACTCTTAGTGACCCCATGGATTGCAGCCTACCAGGCTCCTCCATCCATGGAATTTTCCAGGCAAGAGTCCTAGAATGGGTTGTCGTTGCCTTCTCTGAACCCTGGAAGAAAGTACTACAATTTCACGTGGGCCCAGATGTCTCTAAAGGCTGAGAGCTGGTGTTGCCAGACAAACTCTGGCAGTGCCTCATGGTCTATTAATTCCCCCACTGATATGTCAAAAAGGAAGGCAGGATGGACCTAGAGACTGTCATACAGAGTGATATAAGTTAGAAAGAGAAAAGCAAATATCATATACATGTGGAATCTGGAAAAATGGTGTAGATGATCCTATTTTCAAAGCAGAAATAGAGACACAGACATAGAGAACACACATATGGATACCAAGGGGGAAAGGCAGGTGGGATGAATTAAGAGATTGGGATTACCATACATATATTACTGATGCTATGTATAAAATAGATAACTAATGAGAGCGTTTTGCTCAGTCTTTTCTGATTCTTTGTGACCCCATGGACTCCTATACCCATGGAATTCTCTAGGACAGAGGAATACTAAAGTGGATTGACATTTCCTACTCCAGGGTATCTTCCCGACCCAGGGATCAAGCCTGGGTCTTTCCACATTGCAGGGAGATTCTTCACCATCTAAGCCACCAGGGATGCCCTTAATTTTGTAAGAAACCTCCAAATTGTCTTCCAAGGTGGCTGGTACCATTTCAAATTTCCACCAGCAATGAATGAGAGTTCCTAGTGCTCTAAATCCTCACCAACATTTAGGGTTGTCAGTATTCTGGATTTTGACTATTTTAATAGATGTGTAATGGTATTTATTATCTTTTAAATTTGAATTTCCCTGAGGACTTATGAAGTAGAACATCTTTTTATATGCTTATTAGTCATCTATATGTTACTTAATTTTTACTACATAAAACATGTAATTAATTTTTAAATGAATACAAAGGACAGATGCAAGGTAAATACAGAAAAATATATCATATTACCACACACCACTAGAAAAACAAGAAGAAAAAAAGAAATTCTATTCAAAAAGAACTTCAACCAAATAAAAACAGAATTATGAATAAATTTTATCCCCTCCAAAAGGTGCTATTTATAAAACTTTATTCCTAGTTATGAATAAATAAACCTTACAAAGTGAAGATATGGATCATAACCCTGGATAAGAAAGCTAAAAATACTGTGAAAATGTAAACTTACAACAAATTAATGTGTAGAAACAATGTAGTGATTATCCTTACATCTCTTACAATGATAGATGCTTTCATTATTCTTGTTGTTCAATGGGGAGAGCTGATGCTTAGAGATGTTAAGTAACTGACTAAAGTCAAAACAGCCAGTTATTAGGAGGGCTGGATTGTCTAACACTAAAGTCCTTAAGAAATCTGCCATATTTATTTCCAAACTCAAGTAACATCCAAGTATTAATAACATTCCAATGAGTTGTTGTTGTTTTTTTTTTTTTTAAGTGCAGAATGGCATAAAAATGTTAAAATGTAATCTTGGAGAACATTTTAAAAAGAAATCTAACATGAGATCAACAACTAGTTCTACCAAATTAAAATATATTGCAGGACTACAATAATTAAATAGTATAGTATGAATGGAAGCATGAATCATGGATTGAAGAGAGGACCAATTACTGCCAGGACCTAACTGAGAGTCAGCAGGGGGCCCGTTCAGACTGTTGTAGGACAAAGGCCATCAGAAGAATTCATTATACAGATGGCTGGGGAGGGCAGAGCAGCTGAAAGGCAGAGGACAGAAAGAGAGAAGTTCACCAGGAGAATTAAGGTTCTTGCCCCAGTTAATATCTGAAGGTAACGCTAGTTGTCCAAAATTGCTCAATGGCAAAGTGAAAGAACTGGGTTGAAAGATGATGAATATACTCTGAGAGCTACAAAAGAATGGGGAACAGCCAAAGGCTTTTATGGAGACAATACAAAAGAGATGGAGGTGCTCCATAGTGACTCACTTTGACTTCTAAAGCTTGTGTATCTAAAGGGAAATAGCTTATTTTCCAATAACCACAGGTGACTGGTAGTCCATCAAAGCTCATCACAAGTTGAAAATGAGGTGCCATGAATGTTTCATAGTTTTTTAAATTTTTATTGGTGTATAGTTGATTTACAATGTTGTGTTAGATTCAGGTATACAGCAAGTTGAATCAGTTATACATCTACATACATCCACTCTGTTTTTTTTTGTTGTTGTTGTTTTGTTTTTAATCCTTTTTCATTTAAGCTCCTACAGAGTATTGAGTAGAGGTCCCTGTGCTATACAGCAGGTTCTTATCAGTTACTTCTTTTATAGGTAGTAGTGTGTATATGGAGAAGGCAATGGCAACCCACTCCAGTACTCCTGCCTGGAAAATCCCACGGACGGACAGACTGCAGTCCATGGGGTCCTAAAGAGTCAGACATGACTGAACTACTTCACTTTCACTTTTCACTTTCATCCATTGGAGAAGGAAATGGCAACCCACTCCAGTGTTCTTGCCTGGGGAATCCCAGGGACGGGGAAGCCTGGTGGGCTGCCATCTATGGGGTCGCACAGAGTTGGACACGACTGAAGTGACTTAGCAGTGTGTATGTGGTAATCCCAATCTCCTAAGGGGGGGAGGGGGATAAATTGTCTCATATTTAGACTTTTGACTTTCTTTCAAAGTGAGGTAAATAGACAAAGACTCAGAAATCGGCAATGTTGACCTAAAGCAGATAGAATGCCAGACATTTCTTCACCAGTGGGTTTGAGATAAGCAGAGAACTGCAGTCTAGAATCTGCCACTCTGGTGAGCCACATGCAAAATGCCACACAGCAAGAGAAGAACTCTTTTATAGAGGGGAAAAGGAAGTTGGGAGCACTGTAGTAAATAAGAAGTTCATAGCTTTTCATTGGCTGAGTCCTTGAAAGGGAAGAAGAAGAGTCTTTCTTCTTCCTGTTGGGCTCCACTATTGGCACAGGATGTGAGAGCTCCCCCTTCTGGTCTCCCAGCTCTCTTGTATATTAATTTTTTACAGGGAAATAAGTAAGTGAAGTCACGCAGTCGTATCCAACTCTGCGACCCCATGGACTGCAGGCTACCAGACTCCTCCGTCCATGGCATTTTCCAGGCAAGAGTACTGGAGTGGGTTACTATTTCCTTCTCCAGGGGATCTTCGAGACCCAGGGATTGAACCCAGGTCTCCCACATTGTAGGCAGATGCTTTACTGTCTGAGCCACTAGGGAAGTCCTACAGGGAACTGATAGAGTGCAAATGTTTAGTTTTGAATTTTAAAGTTGTTTTCTGTGCTGGATTTCTTCCATGTGCTCCTGTAGATCTTATTTTCCCTTTTTCCTCTCATCTTGGCTACAAAAGGCTAAGCTATATAGACCTCATTACACATACTCCTGCCCAAGGCTGGGGCTAGGATGAGGGGACTGAGGAGCTGAGGGTACAAAATTTAAGGAAGCCCACGCTATCAGGGCTGTGCAAGTGTTCCAAGCCCAACCCGGCATTTTCACAACCCTGTGAGTGAATGCAGTCTCAAATGTTGACCCCTTGATGCCTCACTTTCCTTACCTTAATCTCAGCATTAGAAGTGAGTTTTGCCAATGAGGAGTCCTGGAAAGAAGTCAGAAAGAGGATGGAGACTTTCCTGGTGGCCCAGTGGTTGAGAATCCGCCTTGCAATGCAGGGGACAAGGGTTCAATCCCTCATCAGGAAGCTAAGATCCCACATGCCATGGAGCAATTAAGCCCATGCACCACAACTCGAGAGTTCATGCATTGCAGCGAATAGTCAAATAAATAATAAATACATATGTATATGATTTGGAGAAGGCAATGGCATCCCACTCCAGTACTCTTGCCTGGAGAATCCCATGGACGGAGGAGCCTGGTAGGCTGCAGTCCATGGGGTCGCCAAGAGTCGGACACGACTGAGCGACTTCACTTTCACTTTTCACTTTCACCCATTGGAGAAGGAAATGGCAACCCATTCCAGTGTTCTTGCCTAGAGAATCCCAGGGACGGGGGAGCCTGGTGGGCTGCCGTCTATGGGGTCACACAGAGTTGGACATGACTGAAGCAACTTAGCAGCAGTAGCAGCAGCATGCATATGATTAATTCATCACCCATACTTTAATGTTTAAGAAGCAAAAAATGAAGAGGATGGACAGCGAGGTCATATCATTTATCACCTGGGTCTTGCCCTTAGAGGTCACTCTAGGCCAGCTATTGTACTGACAGGTCAGCACTACAGCCAGGGTAACTTGCTCTCCAAAGCTCTGCCTCCTTCCACTTGTCCCTAGGATGCTAGAGACGGAAAGTCAGCTGAAACTAGCCCAGATGGGAGGACTGTCTTTCATGGTTCCCTTACATTCATGCATGCATACAAAGTCAATTCAGTCTTGTGAATTGTCCCAAAGAGTCATGTCACTCTGCGATATTATGAACTGTATGTAGCCCACCAGGCTCCTCTGTCTATGGGATTTTCCAGGCAAGAATACTGGAATGCATTGTCATGCCCTCCTCTAGGGGAAATTCCTGCCCCAGGGATTAAACCCTAGTCTCATGTTGCATTGGCAGGTGAGTTCTTTACCACTAGCACCACCTGGGAAGCCCTCCCCTACACTCACACATCTATAAATCATCCCTTTGTAACTAAACTCTCCTTGAATAATCTTATCCTGAGTATGTCATTTTCCTGTTGAAACTCTGTCTAATATATGTTCCTCACTCAAGCTCTGCTCTTATAGTGTATTATAGTGTACTATGAATTAATATTTTATGAACCTTGTAATTATCTTGTGAATAATCCAATGATATTGCATTGCACATTTTTACATTAAAAGCATTAATTATGTAGATGGAAATATTTCTTTTTAAATGCCTCATTTTTTGCATAACTGTTTTTACCTCAAAAAATGAAAGTGGTCCTGCACTCTCTTAATTTCCATGAGATCCTAATCTGCAAAACTTTCCAACAACAGTGACACATCACAATTCAGAAAATGGGCTTTGGGGTCAGATGCAAGTTCCAGCTCACCTCCTTGCTAGCTGAATGACCTTGGGTTAGTCACTTTCTCTAGCAGCCATGGAGGCTCCAGTTGGTCCTTCTAAATTTGGGTTTTCCCCTCTGATAATATTTCCCATTTCAGTATCTGAGCCCAGCCCTGGTATTGAGTTGTGGCTCCAGTTGGGACAGCACCCTACTACTGCGATATAACACACTAAGTCTTGTCTCTTTAAACTGAAGTTCTCAGGGACTTCCCTGGTGATCTGGGACTTCCTGGTAGCTCAGACGGTAAAGAATCCGCCTGCAATGCAGGAGACCCAAGTTCGATCCCTGAGTAGAGAAGATCCCCTGGAGAAGGAAATGGCTACCCACTCCCATATTCTAGCCTGGAGAATTCCATGGACAGAGGAGCCTGGCAGGCTACAGTCCATGGGGTTGCAGGAGTCGGACACGACTTAGCGTTTGTGCATAGTCCCTGGTAGTCTAGTGGCTAAGACTCCGCACTCCCAACAAAGAGGGCCCAGGTTCAATTCCTTCTCAGAGAACTAGATCCCACATCCCGCAGTGAAGATTCCGTGTGCCACAACTAAGACCCAGTGCAGTAAAATAAGTAGATAAAAATAAATTTTTATTTAGAATAAATTAATTGAAGTTCTCAGCTCCAGGGAAAATCACACACACCGTCAGCTTCCATATTTGTTCGCTGGCACCTTTCCTTGCCAGCTGACAGCAAACTGGATACACCTGAGGGAAGCAAAGTTGGAGACAGATTCCAGGGTGGGGGCAGGGGGCAGGCCGCCTGAAACAACAAAGCGGGAGTTATTTTTGAAATGTTTCCTTTGCAAGCCCTCCCACTCACTGTAATATCTGGCTGAGGTGTGAGTGGCTGATTCCAGCAGGTATCAGTAACAGATGGAGCCGGCTAATTATGTCTCTTACATGTGAGTATAGATAAAGGCGTTAATTGCTAATTGCACACATCTCCCGTTTCCCCACCGCAGGGCACTGGGGCAGAGGCCACTTCCCAAACCACACACAAACATGGCCTGTGCCTGTGGCTGAAGAAGAGAGTGGAAAGCAGTTGGAGAATGGCATCCCCAAGATGTCCAGCCCTTCTCTAGACTGGCAGTGAAGCAGCAGTCTTGAAATGAGCGGAGGGCACTTGCATCTCCCCGTGCCCTGGGGCCAATGAGGACCCAAACAATGAAGGCTCAGCTAATGAAAGCTCAGCATGGAGGTGGCAAAGTGCTGCTTCCCCACCAGGAAGTGACATCTGGTAATTGTAGCCAGTGTGCTTTGCAGGGAACTTAGCTCCTTGAGAATCCATGTAGTACTGAGGTCGCTACACACCAGCTTGCATGCCCCCCTTAACGGGATGCTGAAATTACTGCCATCTTGAATCTCCCTCCATCTTCTCAGCCTCAAGACCATATCCACTGGTAGTCCCAGGATGTTCATCTGCTGGTTGTCTCTTTCAGGGTGTCATCCTTGCCTTATTTTCAGTAGAGGAGATTTGGAGTGGTGGCCGGATCATACACCCCAGTGTGACAGAACTCGCCATTCTAGACACAATGATTGGCCCAGTAATGGTCATGTGGTGTGAGTTCAGCCAATCAGAAGTACTCCCAACACCAGTTGAAATTCTTGAGAAGAAATGGTCTCTGGGGTTGCTGTCCTTAGAGATATTGTAAGCCACTAGTGGCCCCAGTTTTGTTTGTTTGTTTGTTTGTTTTCCCCACCCTGAGTGCAGCAGATGCTGTCGATGCCTGCATCATATTCCCTTGGCCCACTGGTGTTACCTACAGCGGTGATGGGTCGTCTCCCACCTCAAGCTTCTGAATCTTTCTCCTTCTCCATCTGAAGGCTTTTGCTGGTACCCCGGACCCAGCTCTGCAAACTTGGAGTGTGAGAGAGCTGATACAGTCTTCTGCCAACGAAGACTGGAAAACAGTAGATAAACACCCTAGTGTCCCCGCCTCTGGTGGTATGTATGATCCTGAGCATACCCCACATGGTCTCTACAAAAATCCCAGCACAACTTGCCCACAGTGGTCACCTGCTCACCTGTGCCCCCTTTATTACCTTTTCTCCTGTCTCTCTTTCACCTTCCCCAAGGCCTCACTTGTGCTTCCTCAGATTACTTCCTGTGTTAGTCCTATGCCTTGGAGAATCCACCTGCCAATGCAGGAGATGCAAGAGATGCAAGTTCAATTTCTGGGTCAGGAAGATCCCCTGGAGTAGGAAATACAACCCACTCCCATATTCTTGCCCGGGAAATTCCAAGGACACAGGAGCCTGTTGGGCTACAGTCCTTGGGATCACAAAAGAGTCTGACATGACTTGGTGACTGAACACACACACACACAACAGTTTATAGGAGAAAACAGAGCCAAAGGTCATCATTGAGCACCTAGATCCAGCCATTCCTGAGGCGCTAACACTTTGAATGATACTGTTAATTACAGTATCACATTTTCCTTTTTTATTTGTTGTTTTTATCTTTGTATTGGATATTTTTTTAGCTAATTAGCATTGGGTTCCTGTCAATTGCAATAATAAGGATCTGACTGACTTGTGGATATCAATTATACCTAGTGTTGGTGTGAAATTCATTTCTCTTCCTTTGAAATTAGTAAACCAACCATGGTGATGATTGACTTTCCCAAGCTTTTTCTATGGCAAGCCTTGACCATCTCCCTCTCCTTACCCAGAATAGTATGGCAGAGATAGAACTAAAACCTGTCAGATTTGTTGTTCACTTCAGTCCCTCTGGGCTACCCTGTGGCTTAGCTGGTAAAGAAGCTGCCTGCAATGTGGGAGATCTAGGTTCGATCCCTGGGTTGGGAAGATCCCCTGGAGAAGGGAAAGGCTACCCACTCCAGTATTCTGGCCTGAAGAATTCCATGGACTGTATAGTCCATAGGGTCACAAAGAGTCAGACACAACTGAGCGACTTTCACTTCACTCAGTCCTTCTATTTGCACTGTGCCTGCCCAGAGCCCAATGCTTGGGTGCAGTAAATGCTGGTTGAATTGGATGAAATTACTTAAATGTGACTTACTATAAATTGTTACTGATCCTGCACATGTGGGCAACTGGCAAAGCTGCTAATTAATCCAACAATCATTCAAAGGCAATCAAGTTTCATTAACATGGGTTCTGGCCTCATTTCTAGAAGCACATTTAGATTGACAACTGTGGCCTGGCAGCTGGAGCAGACCAGGCCAGTGAAATGTGATGCTTCATGGAAACTCACCTCCCTGGCAATTTAGGAGGTTCAGTCAGTGCCCCTTTCCAACCAGCCTTCTCTACTCACAAAGAAAAATTCTGTGCCAAAGTTTCTATCTGTCTCCGCAGCTTGCTCACCTGAGTTCTCCCCAGCCAGCTTCTTCTGCAGTTTTACAAAGGGAGGCATTAAGCCTTGTGTGTTTCCACTCTTCACCACCAACTGCAGAACCTGAAAGCAAAGTTCTGGGCAAAAGATGGACAAATACACTTTGTACACAAAAGTTAATTATTTACTGTTCAAGATAAGTGATCTTTGCTTTTCAAAGGTAGAAGTGAACCTGAATAAGGAGTACAGGCATTTTAAAACTATTCTTGCCATTTTTCTATAAAATTAAAATACATAAAAGTTTTAAATACTGAAAAAAATAATTTCAGCCCATTCCAATGTTCTTGCCTGGAGAAGTCCATGAACAGAGGAGCCTGGAGGGCTACAGTCCATAGGATCACAAAGAGTTGGACACAACTGAGTAACTAGCACTTAATTCCTGACACTGATAGTGATTTTTCCCTTATATTTTAAATATTCTTTTGGTCATTTCAATTGTTTGAGCCATCTTGAACTGCAGATCTCACAAGAAACCATTTAAAAACCCTGTTCACCAGTGAGTGGAATTTAGTTTCTTATCCATACTTCAATATGGGACCCATTCCTATTTCTAGGCACATGAATCATATGCAGACTTTCATTCCAGGAACTTCTTGATCTGTTCTTGGCTTCTTGCTGCCATTGAACAGAATAACTTCTCTCCCTTTATTTCAATGTGCCACTAATAGTCCACTTATTAAGAAATAAGCATTTTTGCCCAGCAGGACTTATTCTGAGCCTCTTAATGACCAAGTATTTCCTGGTGGTTCAAGTTGAAGCTCAGCCAACCTCCCTAAGTAGTCTGTGACAGCTCATCTTTCAAGAGGCTTTTCTTGTCCCTTCCCCTAAAGTGATTTTACAGAATTCACTGCAGTTTTAGAATGTCAAATGTATTATGTGGACTGAAAATAACAAATATACAGGTAGTGAACACTATTTTTTCAGGAGAACACATTATCTTAGGTAGGCAGAGAGAGGAAGGGTCTCCCTGCCTTCCATGCAATCATCCATTTTTTGAAACAAATATTTAAGAATCTGCACTGTGACAAAAATTGTTCAGGACACATGGGATAGGAAGAAGAATCATAATCTCCATCCCTGATTCACATTTGTCATGTCAGGATTTCCCAACAAAGGTTATAGGTATTCTGAAGTTTAATCCCCTTAACCATCAGGGCAGCTAGGAAGGTCTTGAGGTGGATATAAGCCTTTCAGCTGGGTCATCTTAAACACAAGCAGCCTCAACCATTTATCCCCATGTACTGTAAAAATCAGATCATTTTCCATGTTTCCTATGACATGGTAAGATTAAGAAATACTACAGGAGTCAGAGAATTTGAGAGATAAAGCCAATTTTCTTTTTTCCCCAGGTTTATTGAAAAATGATTGATTTTTTATTGAAAAATGATTTTACATCACTGTATAAGTTCAAAGCATAGAGCATGATGGTTTGCTTTACCTATATTGTAAAATTATTAACCACAATAAGTTCAGCTAACACCCACCTTCTCATAGAGATACAATGAAAAGAAAAGAAAGAGGAAAGGAATGGAAAGGAAATGGCAAGCCACTCCAGTATTCTTGCCTGGGAAATCCCAGGGACAGAGGAGCCTGGTGGGCTGCAGTCCATGGGGTTGCAGAAGAGTCGGACACCACTTAGCAGCTAAACAATGACGTGACGTCTGTTCACAGGTAAACCAGACAGTGTACAATGTTTACTTTGCCTTTTCCAGCGCATTTGGTTTTCCCTGGAATAAAATGATTTTCTGGTGTTTTTTATTGGTTTAATTTTCTATTTAGGTGAAGTGAGTGAGTGAAGTCGCTCAGTTGTGTCCGACTCTTTGTAACCCCATGGACTGTAGCCCGCCAGGCTCCTCCATCCATG
>SJYX01007948.1:748451-769106 GCA_006410675.1 Oreotragus oreotragus | reverse complement strand
TTAATAGATGTGTAATGGTATTTATTATCTTTTAAATTTGAATTTCCCTGAGGACTTATGAAGTAGAACATCTTTTTATATGCTTATTAGTCATCTATATGTTACTTAATTTTTACTACATAAAACATGTAATTAATTTTTAAATGAATACAAAGGACAGATGCAAGGTAAATACAGAAAAATATATCATATTACCACACACCACTAGAAAAACAAGAAGAAAAAAAGAAATTCTATTCAAAAAGAACTTCAACCAAATAAAAACAGAATTATGAATAAATTTTATCCCCTCCAAAAGGTGCTATTTATAAAACTTTATTCCTAGTTATGAATAAATAAACCTTACAAAGTGAAGATATGGATCATAACCCTGGATAAGAAAGCTAAAAATACTGTGAAAATGTAAACTTACAACAAATTAATGTGTAGAAACAATGTAGTGATTATCCTTACATCTCTTACAATGATAGATGCTTTCATTATTCTTGTTGTTCAATGGGGAGAGCTGATGCTTAGAGATGTTAAGTAACTGACTAAAGTCAAAACAGCCAGTTATTAGGAGGGCTGGATTGTCTAACACTAAAGTCCTTAAGAAATCTGCCATATTTATTTCCAAACTCAAGTAACATCCAAGTATTAATAACATTCCAATGAGTTGTTGTTGTTTTTTTTTTTTTTAAGTGCAGAATGGCATAAAAATGTTAAAATGTAATCTTGGAGAACATTTTAAAAAGAAATCTAACATGAGATCAACAACTAGTTCTACCAAATTAAAATATATTGCAGGACTACAATAATTAAATAGTATAGTATGAATGGAAGCATGAATCATGGATTGAAGAGAGGACCAATTACTGCCAGGACCTAACTGAGAGTCAGCAGGGGGCCCGTTCAGACTGTTGTAGGACAAAGGCCATCAGAAGAATTCATTATACAGATGGCTGGGGAGGGCAGAGCAGCTGAAAGGCAGAGGACAGAAAGAGAGAAGTTCACCAGGAGAATTAAGGTTCTTGCCCCAGTTAATATCTGAAGGTAACGCTAGTTGTCCAAAATTGCTCAATGGCAAAGTGAAAGAACTGGGTTGAAAGATGATGAATATACTCTGAGAGCTACAAAAGAATGGGGAACAGCCAAAGGCTTTTATGGAGACAATACAAAAGAGATGGAGGTGCTCCATAGTGACTCACTTTGACTTCTAAAGCTTGTGTATCTAAAGGGAAATAGCTTATTTTCCAATAACCACAGGTGACTGGTAGTCCATCAAAGCTCATCACAAGTTGAAAATGAGGTGCCATGAATGTTTCATAGTTTTTTAAATTTTTATTGGTGTATAGTTGATTTACAATGTTGTGTTAGATTCAGGTATACAGCAAGTTGAATCAGTTATACATCTACATACATCCACTCTGTTTTTTTTTGTTGTTGTTGTTTTGTTTTTAATCCTTTTTCATTTAAGCTCCTACAGAGTATTGAGTAGAGGTCCCTGTGCTATACAGCAGGTTCTTATCAGTTACTTCTTTTATAGGTAGTAGTGTGTATATGGAGAAGGCAATGGCAACCCACTCCAGTACTCCTGCCTGGAAAATCCCACGGACGGACAGACTGCAGTCCATGGGGTCCTAAAGAGTCAGACATGACTGAACTACTTCACTTTCACTTTTCACTTTCATCCATTGGAGAAGGAAATGGCAACCCACTCCAGTGTTCTTGCCTGGGGAATCCCAGGGACGGGGAAGCCTGGTGGGCTGCCATCTATGGGGTCGCACAGAGTTGGACACGACTGAAGTGACTTAGCAGTGTGTATGTGGTAATCCCAATCTCCTAAGGGGGGGAGGGGGATAAATTGTCTCATATTTAGACTTTTGACTTTCTTTCAAAGTGAGGTAAATAGACAAAGACTCAGAAATCGGCAATGTTGACCTAAAGCAGATAGAATGCCAGACATTTCTTCACCAGTGGGTTTGAGATAAGCAGAGAACTGCAGTCTAGAATCTGCCACTCTGGTGAGCCACATGCAAAATGCCACACAGCAAGAGAAGAACTCTTTTATAGAGGGGAAAAGGAAGTTGGGAGCACTGTAGTAAATAAGAAGTTCATAGCTTTTCATTGGCTGAGTCCTTGAAAGGGAAGAAGAAGAGTCTTTCTTCTTCCTGTTGGGCTCCACTATTGGCACAGGATGTGAGAGCTCCCCCTTCTGGTCTCCCAGCTCTCTTGTATATTAATTTTTTACAGGGAAATAAGTAAGTGAAGTCACGCAGTCGTATCCAACTCTGCGACCCCATGGACTGCAGGCTACCAGACTCCTCCGTCCATGGCATTTTCCAGGCAAGAGTACTGGAGTGGGTTACTATTTCCTTCTCCAGGGGATCTTCGAGACCCAGGGATTGAACCCAGGTCTCCCACATTGTAGGCAGATGCTTTACTGTCTGAGCCACTAGGGAAGTCCTACAGGGAACTGATAGAGTGCAAATGTTTAGTTTTGAATTTTAAAGTTGTTTTCTGTGCTGGATTTCTTCCATGTGCTCCTGTAGATCTTATTTTCCCTTTTTCCTCTCATCTTGGCTACAAAAGGCTAAGCTATATAGACCTCATTACACATACTCCTGCCCAAGGCTGGGGCTAGGATGAGGGGACTGAGGAGCTGAGGGTACAAAATTTAAGGAAGCCCACGCTATCAGGGCTGTGCAAGTGTTCCAAGCCCAACCCGGCATTTTCACAACCCTGTGAGTGAATGCAGTCTCAAATGTTGACCCCTTGATGCCTCACTTTCCTTACCTTAATCTCAGCATTAGAAGTGAGTTTTGCCAATGAGGAGTCCTGGAAAGAAGTCAGAAAGAGGATGGAGACTTTCCTGGTGGCCCAGTGGTTGAGAATCCGCCTTGCAATGCAGGGGACAAGGGTTCAATCCCTCATCAGGAAGCTAAGATCCCACATGCCATGGAGCAATTAAGCCCATGCACCACAACTCGAGAGTTCATGCATTGCAGCGAATAGTCAAATAAATAATAAATACATATGTATATGATTTGGAGAAGGCAATGGCATCCCACTCCAGTACTCTTGCCTGGAGAATCCCATGGACGGAGGAGCCTGGTAGGCTGCAGTCCATGGGGTCGCCAAGAGTCGGACACGACTGAGCGACTTCACTTTCACTTTTCACTTTCACCCATTGGAGAAGGAAATGGCAACCCATTCCAGTGTTCTTGCCTAGAGAATCCCAGGGACGGGGGAGCCTGGTGGGCTGCCGTCTATGGGGTCACACAGAGTTGGACATGACTGAAGCAACTTAGCAGCAGTAGCAGCAGCATGCATATGATTAATTCATCACCCATACTTTAATGTTTAAGAAGCAAAAAATGAAGAGGATGGACAGCGAGGTCATATCATTTATCACCTGGGTCTTGCCCTTAGAGGTCACTCTAGGCCAGCTATTGTACTGACAGGTCAGCACTACAGCCAGGGTAACTTGCTCTCCAAAGCTCTGCCTCCTTCCACTTGTCCCTAGGATGCTAGAGACGGAAAGTCAGCTGAAACTAGCCCAGATGGGAGGACTGTCTTTCATGGTTCCCTTACATTCATGCATGCATACAAAGTCAATTCAGTCTTGTGAATTGTCCCAAAGAGTCATGTCACTCTGCGATATTATGAACTGTATGTAGCCCACCAGGCTCCTCTGTCTATGGGATTTTCCAGGCAAGAATACTGGAATGCATTGTCATGCCCTCCTCTAGGGGAAATTCCTGCCCCAGGGATTAAACCCTAGTCTCATGTTGCATTGGCAGGTGAGTTCTTTACCACTAGCACCACCTGGGAAGCCCTCCCCTACACTCACACATCTATAAATCATCCCTTTGTAACTAAACTCTCCTTGAATAATCTTATCCTGAGTATGTCATTTTCCTGTTGAAACTCTGTCTAATATATGTTCCTCACTCAAGCTCTGCTCTTATAGTGTATTATAGTGTACTATGAATTAATATTTTATGAACCTTGTAATTATCTTGTGAATAATCCAATGATATTGCATTGCACATTTTTACATTAAAAGCATTAATTATGTAGATGGAAATATTTCTTTTTAAATGCCTCATTTTTTGCATAACTGTTTTTACCTCAAAAAATGAAAGTGGTCCTGCACTCTCTTAATTTCCATGAGATCCTAATCTGCAAAACTTTCCAACAACAGTGACACATCACAATTCAGAAAATGGGCTTTGGGGTCAGATGCAAGTTCCAGCTCACCTCCTTGCTAGCTGAATGACCTTGGGTTAGTCACTTTCTCTAGCAGCCATGGAGGCTCCAGTTGGTCCTTCTAAATTTGGGTTTTCCCCTCTGATAATATTTCCCATTTCAGTATCTGAGCCCAGCCCTGGTATTGAGTTGTGGCTCCAGTTGGGACAGCACCCTACTACTGCGATATAACACACTAAGTCTTGTCTCTTTAAACTGAAGTTCTCAGGGACTTCCCTGGTGATCTGGGACTTCCTGGTAGCTCAGACGGTAAAGAATCCGCCTGCAATGCAGGAGACCCAAGTTCGATCCCTGAGTAGAGAAGATCCCCTGGAGAAGGAAATGGCTACCCACTCCCATATTCTAGCCTGGAGAATTCCATGGACAGAGGAGCCTGGCAGGCTACAGTCCATGGGGTTGCAGGAGTCGGACACGACTTAGCGTTTGTGCATAGTCCCTGGTAGTCTAGTGGCTAAGACTCCGCACTCCCAACAAAGAGGGCCCAGGTTCAATTCCTTCTCAGAGAACTAGATCCCACATCCCGCAGTGAAGATTCCGTGTGCCACAACTAAGACCCAGTGCAGTAAAATAAGTAGATAAAAATAAATTTTTATTTAGAATAAATTAATTGAAGTTCTCAGCTCCAGGGAAAATCACACACACCGTCAGCTTCCATATTTGTTCGCTGGCACCTTTCCTTGCCAGCTGACAGCAAACTGGATACACCTGAGGGAAGCAAAGTTGGAGACAGATTCCAGGGTGGGGGCAGGGGGCAGGCCGCCTGAAACAACAAAGCGGGAGTTATTTTTGAAATGTTTCCTTTGCAAGCCCTCCCACTCACTGTAATATCTGGCTGAGGTGTGAGTGGCTGATTCCAGCAGGTATCAGTAACAGATGGAGCCGGCTAATTATGTCTCTTACATGTGAGTAGAGATAAAGGCGTTAATTGCTAATTGCACACATCTCCCGTTTCCCCACCGCAGGGCACTGGGGCAGAGGCCACTTCCCAAACCACACACAAACATGGCCTGTGCCTGTGGCTGAAGAAGAGAGTGGAAAGCAGTTGGAGAATGGCATCCCCAAGATGTCCAGCCCTTCTCTAGACTGGCAGTGAAGCAGCAGTCTTGAAATGAGCGGAGGGCACTTGCATCTCCCCGTGCCCTGGGGCCAATGAGGACCCAAACAATGAAGGCTCAGCTAATGAAAGCTCAGCATGGAGGTGGCAAAGTGCTGCTTCCCCACCAGGAAGTGACATCTGGTAATTGTAGCCAGTGTGCTTTGCAGGGAACTTAGCTCCTTGAGAATCCATGTAGTACTGAGGTCGCTACACACCAGCTTGCATGCCCCCCTTAACGGGATGCTGAAATTACTGCCATCTTGAATCTCCCTCCATCTTCTCAGCCTCAAGACCATATCCACTGGTAGTCCCAGGATGTTCATCTGCTGGTTGTCTCTTTCAGGGTGTCATCCTTGCCTTATTTTCAGTAGAGGAGATTTGGAGTGGTGGCCGGATCATACACCCCAGTGTGACAGAACTCGCCATTCTAGACACAATGATTGGCCCAGTAATGGTCATGTGGTGTGAGTTCAGCCAATCAGAAGTACTCCCAACACCAGTTGAAATTCTTGAGAAGAAATGGTCTCTGGGGTTGCTGTCCTTAGAGATATTGTAAGCCACTAGTGGCCCCAGTTTTGTTTGTTTGTTTGTTTGTTTGTTTTCCCCACCCTGAGTGCAGCAGATGCTGTCGATGCCTGCATCATATTCCCTTGGCCCACTGGTGTTACCTACAGCGGTGATGGGTCGTCTCCCACCTCAAGCTTCTGAATCTTTCTCCTTCTCCATCTGAAGGCTTTTGCTGGTACCCCGGACCCAGCTCTGCAAACTTGGAGTGTGAGAGAGCTGATACAGTCTTCTGCCAACGAAGACTGGAAAACAGTAGATAAACACCCTAGTGTCCCCGCCTCTGGTGGTATGTATGATCCTGAGCATACCCCACATGGTCTCTACAAAAATCCCAGCACAACTTGCCCACAGTGGTCACCTGCTCACCTGTGCCCCCTTTATTACCTTTTCTCCTGTCTCTCTTTCACCTTCCCCAAGGCCTCACTTGTGCTTCCTCAGATTACTTCCTGTGTTAGTCCTATGCCTTGGAGAATCCACCTGCCAATGCAGGAGATGCAAGAGATGCAAGTTCAATTTCTGGGTCAGGAAGATCCCCTGGAGTAGGAAATACAACCCACTCCCATATTCTTGCCCGGGAAATTCCAAGGACACAGGAGCCTGTTGGGCTACAGTCCTTGGGATCACAAAAGAGTCTGACATGACTTGGTGACTGAACACACACACACACACAACAGTTTATAGGAGAAAACAGAGCCAAAGGTCATCATTGAGCACCTAGATCCAGCCATTCCTGAGGCGCTAACACTTTGAATGATACTGTTAATTACAGTATCACATTTTCCTTTTTTATTTGTTGTTTTTATCTTTGTATTGGATATTTTTTTAGCTAATTAGCATTGGGTTCCTGTCAATTGCAATAATAAGGATCTGACTGACTTGTGGATATCAATTATACCTAGTGTTGGTGTGAAATTCATTTCTCTTCCTTTGAAATTAGTAAACCAACCATGGTGATGATTGACTTTCCCAAGCTTTTTCTATGGCAAGCCTTGACCATCTCCCTCTCCTTACCCAGAATAGTATGGCAGAGATAGAACTAAAACCTGTCAGATTTGTTGTTCACTTCAGTCCCTCTGGGCTACCCTGTGGCTTAGCTGGTAAAGAAGCTGCCTGCAATGTGGGAGACCTGGGTTCGATCCCTGGGTTGGGAAGATCCCCTGGAGAAGGGAAAGTCTACCCACTCCAGTATTCTGGCCTGAAGAATTCCATGGACTGTATAGTCCATAGGGTCACAAAGAGTCAGACACAACTGAGCGACTTTCACTTCACTCAGTCCTTCTATTTGCACTGTGCCTGCCCAGAGCCCAATGCTTGGGTGCAGTAAATGCTGGTTGAATTGGATGAAATTACTTAAATGTGACTTACTATAAATTGTTACTGATCCTGCACATGTGGGCAACTGGCAAAGCTGCTAATTAATCCAACAATCATTCAAAGGCAATCAAGTTTCATTAACATGGGTTCTGGCCTCATTTCTAGAAGCACATTTAGATTGACAACTGTGGCCTGGCAGCTGGAGCAGACCAGGCCAGTGAAATGTGATGCTTCATGGAAACTCACCTCCCTGGCAATTTAGGAGGTTCAGTCAGTGCCCCTTTCCAACCAGCCTTCTCTACTCACAAAGAAAAATTCTGTGCCAAAGTTTCTATCTGTCTCCGCAGCTTGCTCACCTGAGTTCTCCCCAGCCAGCTTCTTCTGCAGTTTTACAAAGGGAGGCATTAAGCCTTGTGTGTTTCCACTCTTCACCACCAACTGCAGAACCTGAAAGCAAAGTTCTGGGCAAAAGATGGACAAATACACTTTGTACACAAAAGTTAATTATTTACTGTTCAAGATAAGTGATCTTTGCTTTTCAAAGGTAGAAGTGAACCTGAATAAGGAGTACAGGCATTTTAAAACTATTCTTGCCATTTTTCTATAAAATTAAAATACATAAAAGTTTTAAATACTGAAAAAAATAATTTCAGCCCATTCCAATGTTCTTGCCTGGAGAAGTCCATGAACAGAGGAGCCTGGAGGGCTACAGTCCATAGGATCACAAAGAGTTGGACACAACTGAGTAACTAGCACTTAATTCCTGACACTGATAGTGATTTTTCCCTTATATTTTAAATATTCTTTTGGTCATTTCAATTGTTTGAGCCATCTTGAACTGCAGATCTCACAAGAAACCATTTAAAAACCCTGTTCACCAGTGAGTGGAATTTAGTTTCTTATCCATACTTCAATATGGGACCCATTCCTATTTCTAGGCACATGAATCATATGCAGACTTTCATTCCAGGAACTTCTTGATCTGTTCTTGGCTTCTTGCTGCCATTGAACAGAATAACTTCTCTCCCTTTATTTCAATGTGCCACTAATAGTCCACTTATTAAGAAATAAGCATTTTTGCCCAGCAGGACTTATTCTGAGCCTCTTAATGACCAAGTATTTCCTGGTGGTTCAAGTTGAAGCTCAGCCAACCTCCCTAAGTAGTCTGTGACAGCTCATCTTTCAAGAGGCTTTTCTTGTCCCTTCCCCTAAAGTGATTTTACAGAATTCACTGCAGTTTTAGAATGTCAAATGTATTATGTGGACTGAAAATAACAAATATACAGGTAGTGAACACTATTTTTTCAGGAGAACACATTATCTTAGGTAGGCAGAGAGAGGAAGGGTCTCCCTGCCTTCCATGCAATCATCCATTTTTTGAAACAAATATTTAAGAATCTGCACTGTGACAAAAATTGTTCAGGACACATGGGATAGGAAGAAGAATCATAATCTCCATCCCTGATTCACATTTGTCATGTCAGGATTTCCCAACAAAGGTTATAGGTATTCTGAAGTTTAATCCCCTTAACCATCAGGGCAGCTAGGAAGGTCTTGAGGTGGATATAAGCCTTTCAGCTGGGTCATCTTAAACACAAGCAGCCTCAACCATTTATCCCCATGTACTGTAAAAATCAGATCATTTTCCATGTTTCCTATGACATGGTAAGATTAAGAAATACTACAGGAGTCAGAGAATTTGAGAGATAAAGCCAATTTTCTTTTTTCCCCAGGTTTATTGAAAAATGATTGATTTTTTATTGAAAAATGATTTTACATCACTGTATAAGTTCAAAGCATAGAGCATGATGGTTTGCTTTACCTATATTGTAAAATTATTAACCACAATAAGTTCAGCTAACACCCACCTTCTCATAGAGATACAATGAAAAGAAAAGAAAGAGGAAAGGAATGGAAAGGAAATGGCAAGCCACTCCAGTATTCTTGCCTGGGAAATCCCAGGGACAGAGGAGCCTGGTGGGCTGCAGTCCATGGGGTTGCAGAAGAGTCGGACACCACTTAGCAGCTAAACAATGACGTGACGTCTGTTCACAGGTAAACCAGACAGTGTACAATGTTTACTTTGCCTTTTCCAGCGCATTTGGTTTTCCCTGGAATAAAATGATTTTCTGGTGTTTTTTATTGGTTTAATTTTCTATTTAGGTGAAGTGAGTGAGTGAAGTCGCTCAGTTGTGTCCGACTCTTTGTAACCCCATGGACTGTAGCCCGCCAGGCTCCTCCATCCATGATTTGTTTGTTTGTTTGTTTGTTTTCCCCACCCTGAGTGCAGCAGATGCTGTCGATGCCTGCATCATATTCCCTTGGCCCACTGGTGTTACCTACAGCGGTGATGGGTCGTCTCCCACCTCAAGCTTCTGAATCTTTCTCCTTCTCCATCTGAAGGCTTTTGCTGGTACCCCGGACCCAGCTCTGCAAACTTGGAGTGTGAGAGAGCTGATACAGTCTTCTGCCAACGAAGACTGGAAAACAGTAGATAAACACCCTAGTGTCCCCGCCTCTGGTGGTATGTATGATCCTGAGCATACCCCACATGGTCTCTACAAAAATCCCAGCACAACTTGCCCACAGTGGTCACCTGCTCACCTGTGCCCCCTTTATTACCTTTTCTCCTGTCTCTCTTTCACCTTCCCCAAGGCCTCACTTGTGCTTCCTCAGATTACTTCCTGTGTTAGTCCTATGCCTTGGAGAATCCACCTGCCAATGCAGGAGATGCAAGAGATGCAAGTTCAATTTCTGGGTCAGGAAGATCCCCTGGAGTAGGAAATACAACCCACTCCCATATTCTTGCCCGGGAAATTCCAAGGACACAGGAGCCTGTTGGGCTACAGTCCTTGGGATCACAAAAGAGTCTGACATGACTTGGTGACTGAACACACACACACACAACAGTTTATAGGAGAAAACAGAGCCAAAGGTCATCATTGAGCACCTAGATCCAGCCATTCCTGAGGCGCTAACACTTTGAATGATACTGTTAATTACAGTATCACATTTTCCTTTTTTATTTGTTGTTTTTATCTTTGTATTGGATATTTTTTTAGCTAATTAGCATTGGGTTCCTGTCAATTGCAATAATAAGGATCTGACTGACTTGTGGATATCAATTATACCTAGTGTTGGTGTGAAATTCATTTCTCTTCCTTTGAAATTAGTAAACCAACCATGGTGATGATTGACTTTCCCAAGCTTTTTCTATGGCAAGCCTTGACCATCTCCCTCTCCTTACCCAGAATAGTATGGCAGAGATAGAACTAAAACCTGTCAGATTTGTTGTTCACTTCAGTCCCTCTGGGCTACCCTGTGGCTTAGCTGGTAAAGAAGCTGCCTGCAATGTGGGAGATCTAGGTTCGATCCCTGGGTTGGGAAGATCCCCTGGAGAAGGGAAAGTCTACCCACTCCAGTATTCTGGCCTGAAGAATTCCATGGACTGTATAGTCCATAGGGTCACAAAGAGTCAGACACAACTGAGTGACTTTCACTTCACTCAGTCCTTCTATTTGCACTGTGCCTGCCCAGAGCCCAATGCTTGGGTGCAGTAAATGCTGGTTGAATTGGATGAAATTACTTAAATGTGACTTACTATAAATTGTTACTGATCCTGCACATGTGGGCAACTGGCAAAGCTGCTAATTAATCCAACAATCATTCAAAGGCAATCAAGTTTCATTAACATGGGTTCTGGCCTCATTTCTAGAAGCACATTTAGATTGACAGCTGTGGCCTGGCAGCTGGAGCAGACCAGGCCAGTGAAATGTGATGCTTCATGGAAACTCACCTCCCTGGCAATTTAGGAGGTTCAGTCAGTGCCCCTTTCCAACCAGCCTTCTCTACTCACAAAGAAAAATTCTGTGCCAAAGTTTCTATCTGTCTCCGCAGCTTGCTCACCTGAGTTCTCCCCAGCCAGCTTCTTCTGCAGTTTTACAAAGGGAGGCATTAAGCCTTGTGTGTTTCCACTCTTCACCACCAACTGCAGAACCTGAAAGCAAAGTTCTGGGCAAAAGATGGACAAATACACTTTGTACACAAAAGTTAATTATTTACTGTTCAAGATAAGTGATCTTTGCTTTTCAAAGGTAGAAGTGAACCTGAATAAGGAGTACAGGCATTTTAAAACTATTCTTGCCATTTTTCTATAAAATTAAAATACATAAAAGTTTTAAATACTGAAAAAAATAATTTCAGCCCATTCCAATGTTCTTGCCTGGAGAAGTCCATGAACAGAGGAGCCTGGAGGGCTACAGTCCATAGGATCACAAAGAGTTGGACACAACTGAGTAACTAGCACTTAATTCCTGACACTGATAGTGATTTTTCCCTTATATTTTAAATATTCTTTTGGTCATTTCAATTGTTTGAGCCATCTTGAACTGCAGATCTCACAAGAAACCATTTAAAAACCCTGTTCACCAGTGAGTGGAATTTAGTTTCTTATCCATACTTCAATATGGGACCCATTCCTATTTCTAGGCACATGAATCATATGCAGACTTTCATTCCAGGAACTTCTTGATCTGTTCTTGGCTTCTTGCTGCCATTGAACAGAATAACTTCTCTCCCTTTATTTTAAAGTATGTGCCACTAATAGTCCACTTATTAAGAAATAAGCATTTTTGCCGAGCAGGACTTATTCTGAGCCTCTTAATGACCAAGTATTTCCTGGTGGTTCAAGTTGAAGCTCAGCCAACCTCCCTAAGTAGTCTATGACAGCTCATCTTTCAAGAGGCTTTTCTTGTCCCTTCCCCTAAAGTGATTTTACAGAATTCACTGCAGTTTTAGAATGTCAAATGTATTATGTGGACTGAAAATAACAAATATACAGGTAGTGAACACTATTTTTTCAGGAGAACACATTATCTTAGGTAGGCAGAGAGAGGAAGGGTCTCCCTGCCTTCCATGCAATCATCCATTTTTTGAAACAAATATTTAAGAATCTGCACTGTGACAAAAATTGTTCAGGACACATGGGATAGGAAGAAGAATCATAATCTCCATCCCTGATTCACATTTGTCATGTCAGGATTTCCCAACAAAGGTTATAGGTATTCTGAAGTTTAATCCCCTTAACCATCAGGGCAGCTAGGAAGGTCTTGAGGTGGATATAAGCCTTTCAGCTGGGTCATCTTAAACACAAGCAGCCTCAACCATTTATCCCCATGTACTGTAAAAATCAGATCATTTTCCATGTTTCCTATGACATGGTAAGATTAAGAAATACTACAGGAGTCAGAGAATTTGAGAGATAAAGCCAATTTTCTTTTTTCCCCAGGTTTATTGAAAAATGATTGATTTTTTATTGAAAAATGATTTTACATCACTGTATAAGTTCAAAGCATAGAGCATGATGGTTTGCTTTACCTATATTGTAAAATTATTAACCACAATAAGTTCAGCTAACACCCACCTTCTCATAGAGATACAATGAAAAGAAAAGAAAGAGGAAAGGAATGGAAAGGAAATGGCAAGCCACTCCAGTATTCTTGCCTGGGAAATCCCAGGGACAGAGGAGCCTGGTGGGCTGCAGTCCATGGGGTTGCAGAAGAGTCGGACACCACTTAGCAGCTAAACAATGACGTGACGTCTGTTCACAGGTAAACCAGACAGTGTACAATGTTTACTTTGCCTTTTCCAGCGCATTTGGTTTTCCCTGGAATGAAATGATTTTCTGGTGTTTTTTATTGGTTTAATTTTCTATTTAGGTGAAGTGAGTGAGTGAAGTCGCTCAGTTGTGTCCGACTCTTTGTAACCCCATGGACTGTAGCCCGCCAGGCTCCTCCATCCATGAGATTCTCCAGGCAAGAGTACTGGAGTGGTTGCCATTTCCTTCTCCAGGGGATCTTCCCAACCCAGGGTTTGAACCCAGGTCTCCCACATTCAAATCCAAACATTTCCCCAATTTTGTAAATCTCTTTTCAAAATCTTCTGGTACATTGGGTGTTGTGTTAAGTGTTCTCAAAGAAATCACTCCTGAAGACTTCTCTAACAATGTGGGTCCCGTGCTCTCTTGGCCTGAGTCCCCATTACTGTCACCCTCAGGATTCCTTCTGATTCTGCCTTGTATTGGATCTTCTGAATCTTGGACCCATGAATGTATTTATTCTATTCAAAAACCACATTTTTTGTTAAAGGACATTGTCCAGTAGTTTTCCAATAAAAGGAGTTTGGGAGATGAAAAAAAAAAAAAGAGGAAAGGAAAACGGAAAAAAAAATTTAAATCATTCTGTTAATAACTCTTAGTACTCTTTTTTGGAGAAGGCAATGGCACCCCACTCCAATACTCTTGCCTGGGAAATCCCATGGATGGAGGAACCTCATGGGCTATAGTCCATGGGGTCGAAGAGTCGGACACGACTGAGGGACTTCACTTTCACTTTTCACTTTCATGCATTGGAGAAGGAAATGGCAACCCACTCCAGTTCTTGCCTGGAGAATCCCAGGGACAGAGGAGCCTGATGGGCTTCCGTCTGTGGGGTCACACAGAGTCGGACACGACTGACGTTACTTAGCAGCAGCAGCAGCAGCAGCAGTACTCTTTTTTTATTTCTCTTTTAGACCCTTATATTTATTTATCAGGTGAATAGTGCACTTAAAAATCATCATTGCTGGCTGGTTCATGTCGTTGTATGGCAGAAACCAATACAGCATCATAAAGCAAGTAGCCTCCATTTTAAAATAAATTTTTAAAAAATAATCATTGCCCAAAACTCTTAGTATTATTTAACAACGTTCCCATATCTTTTGCAGCGGTGTTAGCTAAATGCTTCGTGTCATACATTACATCCCTAGTACTTACTTGAAGTTTATGCCTTTTGACCACCTTCAGGCATTTTTCTTTTTCACTCTTGATTCCCTGTCTCTGGCACCCACCAATCTGTTTGCTGTAGATGTGAGGTCAGGGTTTGTGATTTGTTTTGCGTTATGATTCCACATATAAGTGATATCGCACGGTATTTGTCTCTCTCTATCTGACTTACTTCCCTTAGCATCATACCCTCAAGGTCTATCCATTACTGAATAATGACAACTTTTATGAGTACTTACCATGCATTCGGGCTTCCCTGGTGGTTCAGATGGTAAAGAATCCGCCTGCAATGCGGGAGACCTGGGTTGGGAAGATACTCTGGAGGAGGGTATGGCAACCCACTCCAGTATTCTTGCCTGGAGCATCCCCATGGGCAGAGGAGCCTGGCAGGCTACAGCCCGTGGGGTCACCAAGAGGCAGACACGACTGAGCGAATAAGAACAGCACAGTACACATTCCCTTTTCTGTTTTTGAATCTCTTCTTGGCTGCACTAGGTCTTAGTTGCTTTTGTGCAGGCTTGCTCTAGCTCCAGAGAGCAGGGGCTACTATTTGCGGTTCGTGAGCTTCTCATTGCAGTGGCCTCTATTGTTGCAGCGGCCTCTATTGTTGCAGCGCGTGGGCTCTAGGCGCACGGGGTCAGTAGTTGTGGCCCATGGGCTTAGTTGCTCCGAGGCACGTGAGATCTTCCCAGACCAGGGATCAAACCTGTGCCACTGCATTGGTAGGTGTATTCTTATCCACTGCATCACCAGGAAGTCCCGTATTCATTTCTACTCTAAGGACTTTACACATATTACCTCCTATTCTCCTCATAGCAACCCTATAAGTTGCATAATGTTATTCTCCTTTTTCAGACAAGGAAGCTGAGACAAAGGTTAAGTAACTTTCTCAAGTTTACACAGCTAATAAATGACAGCTGGGATTCAAAGTCAGACTTTCTGGTCCTAGACCTGTGCTCCTTATCACCCCACTGTCCTGCTTCTGCAAGATTTAATCATAGTGCATGATGGTAAATTCTGTAACTTACTCATGCCTAAAACGCTATGAGTACACAGAGGAGGGCCTAAGCATCTCTTCCTGGGAGAACTGAAAACTTTACCATAACATCCTAAATATTGGCTGACAGAACTTGACACCGAACAACACTTACTGGATTTCAAAACAAGACTTTGGAAAACACAGAATTAAAAGTGTTTTCTCTAATTAAGGACCACTGTGATGTAATTATAACATGGATCAGACTAACTTAAATGTAAATAACAGCAGGACCACAATGCCAGGAGCTATGAAATCAAAATGTCGACCCAAACCTTTCTTGAACAAAAGCTTATAATCCTGATATTCCAACCACGTACTTCTTTCTGTCCTCACGTGGTACGTGCGTGTTGTTGATCTTTGGTGTGAAGTTTTGTCTGCATTTAATTTTTGGATTCCTGGGACTTGATTTGATCGATTTTTGTACTAACCTATTCCCAAGTACTTATCAGAAATTTCGGTCAAGATTTGGTGAATTTTAAGATTAAGAAATATCTTGCCTCATTTTCTTATTGGACTAGTCTCTTCTTCACTGCCACTTATTAATTTCCTGACATGAACAAGTTACCCATTTGCTTGAAAACCTTCAGGAGTCCCACACCACTCACAGGGAAAGTCCAAGCTCAATTCTTTATTCCAAGGGGAGAAGAACTAACATGATCCTGGTTATCTTTCCAGCCTGGTTTGCCATCATCTGCACTGACAAATCCTAGTCTTCCACCACATCGCATTTTCC
The DNA here is from genome assembly GCA_006410675.1 of Oreotragus oreotragus. NCBI lineage: Eukaryota > Metazoa > Chordata > Mammalia > Artiodactyla > Bovidae > Oreotragus > Oreotragus oreotragus. The sequence goes on along the minus strand of SJYX01007948.1, from coordinate 753,286 downwards.
TCCTGTTCCCACATTACAGCCTCCATTCTTACAAGGTTCTACAGCTTTTTATGTTATCTGTTCTGCTCGGTGTCTTTCCCCTGCAGATCCAGTTGAATAACACCTATTGCCTATTCTGACATCAATATAAAGCTTGAAAGAGAAGTCTTTCATGATCCTTTGCACTCCAAGACTTGAGCAAGTTTCTGTTAAATATTTCTCTAAGCTCCTTTGCACAGTATATCTATATCTTATCTATCTATATGTCTGTAAATATATATGCATCTATATTTCTATTTATATAGATAGATGATAGATCTGTATAGAGATCTACATACGTATATATCTATAGATATAGATAGATGGATAGATATATAGATAATCAATAGATAGATATTGACAATCTTTTAGGACACTGTGGGCTTCTCCAGTGGCTCAACTGGTAAAGAAGCGCATGAAATGCAGGAGACCTGGGTTTGATCCCTGAGTTGGGAAGATCCCCTGGAGAAGGGAAAGGCTACCCACTTCAGTACCCTGGCCTGGAGAATTCCATGGACTGTATAGCCCATGGGGTGGCAAAGAGTCAGACACAACTGAACGACTTTCACTTTAGGATACTGTATTTGCATGATTCTGAATTCTTCCTGGAAAGAGCTTCCCACAAATGCATCATCTCTTAGCACAGGGATTGATATGGAGAAGACATCGATATTTGTTGAATTAACATTTCTAAGAAAGTGTGACAGGAGGAGAAGAAAAATAAAACATTGTTTTCAAATTTTTTTAAAAAAAGGAAGCTTGAGACCTGAGCATCACAGGAGGAGGAGAACTGAAACATAAACTAAGAAGAATTTCCTAAAAGCACGAACAGTGAGCTGTCCAATTGAGAGAGCCTATGAAAGGCAGAGAGAGGAGAACTTATGTTACTAATCTTAATGCAAGCCTGGGGCAGAATAAGGAAGACTGCTTGGATGTCGAGGAGAAGGTGCAATTCTAGTAACAAAGTGAAAGAAATCTGGCTTTGAAACAAGGGATCCAGAGTGAAGGAAGAATTAAAATATTTATAAGGATAAAAGCAAATGTTGTATTATACACTAACCAACAGGCCACACAGCCTCTGAGCACATCTCCAAGGCAAGGCTTCTGAAGTTCTCTCTGAAGAGGCAGCGTGTGTACATGTACAGCCTGATACACCATCTCTCTCCCCAACAAAACTGGAAAATCTCCTTTATCACAGCACATATTTGTCCTTGCTGTATCCAGCAGTCTTTTTCTGCTGAGCTTAAAAAAAAAAGAAGAAGGAGGAGGAAAAGAAAGAAAGGGGGAAAAAATAGGAAAGAGAAATCCTATTTAACCAACTTGCAGAGGTTATCTCCTGATAATTGAGCTTGGAACGAGGCGAGCTGCCTTCTCTTTGCCAAGGTCATGCATGACTCTTGGCTAGGTATCAGGCAAGGGGCAGGAGTGCAATGCAGGGTAAGTGGCTTTCCTCAATCATGGCTGCTTCAGAGCCATTTTAAAGAGAACGCTTTCCTTGTGGAATGCTTAATAATCTTTGCAGCCAAGGGGATGACAGCTAAGATTACAAACTCAGAAAAGAATCCAAGAAAAACCAGCCTGCTCCAGCCCCGGTGATTCTATAGCCATTAATCGCAGAGACATCACCTGGGGGAGGCTGGTGCTCGACACAACGAAAAGAGAAAACCAGGCCCTGGAGTCCTTTATTGGAGAGCTGGATGCGTACAAATGAGGCAGATCTGGGGTAAAAGTGCAGAAGAACCAGCCCAGTGATCTGGTAGCTTCCATACTGCATTGTCGTCCCTTCCCCCACCCATTCACAGGTGGGTTGTCATGAAAAGAAGGAATATAATGTTCTTTCAATGTTTACCAAAAGCCTTAGGGACTTTGATATATTTTATTTCATTTCATTTTCACAATAGCCCTGTCAGATAGGCATGATTATCTTCATTTTCTAGTTGAGAAAATTAAGTCTCCAAAAAGCTACCTTCTCAAGGCTGTGCAGCTAGGAAGGAGAGGGGCTGGTTTGAACATAGACTTCGTCATGGTAAGAAATATTTCTTCTCTATTTATGTATACTGTCTAGATCCTGAGTTGGATAATAGGGATACAGAGGCAAAAAAAAAAAAGATACCATTTTTAAGCCTCAGGGAACTTAACAGTCTAGAAGAGAAACAGGCATATGAAGAATTACATTGCAATGTAGTAGACCGAGTTAAAATTGAAGCTCAGTACTAAGTACAAAAAAATGAGCCAGGCTTCTGGGAGTGGGATCCTGAAATGATACCAAAATGAGATAACTCCTAAGATGTCTTCATCTTACTGTCAAGTTCTAACCTAAAATCTTGGACCTTTCCATCAAGAATATGTGAGTACAGAAGAAAACGAACACACCTAACATTTATTGAGCATTTACTCTGAACAGAGAAAGAAATGCCTGGATGTCATCCTATGTAAGCTGGACCCCCGGTCTTCTTTATGGAAGAGAAATAAGAGAAAATGCCACCGTGTGCACCATATCTTAGAATTGATAAGGATAAATTAGGATAATTAAATCGTTTAGAAATTCCACCAGGAGGACTTCCCGGTTGATGCAGTGGCTAAGAATGCGCCTGCCCGTGGAGGGGACGAGGGTTCAATCCCTGGTCTGGGAAGATTCCACATGCCACAGAGCAACTAAGCCCATGTGCCACAGCTACTGAGCTGCCCTCTAGAGCCCCCGAGCCACGACTCCTGAGCCTACGGGCTGCAACTGCTGAAGCCCACGCACCTGGAGCTTGTGCTCTGCAGTTGAGAGAAGCACTGCAATGAGAAGCGGGGTCATTGCAATGAAGAGTAGCCCCCACTGGCCACACTCAAGAAAGTCCACCCACAGCAACAAAGACTCAATCCAACCAAAAATGAAACCAAATAAATAAATAAACTATTTTATAAATTTAAAAAAAAAAAAAACACCAGAAATTCCACTAGGGGATTAAAGACAGAAAGGGCACTTTAAGGGAGTTTGGGAGATTGTTGTAAGCTGATGACCACTCAAGTAAAGAAGAATCCAGTAACCTAGCAACCATCAACACTACCTTGAAGAAGACCAGGAACATTCAACCACCAGGGACACTCAAGCCACAAACTCTCATAGTTATAAAATACAAGACAATAGAAATGGGGCCTGAATCTCATTACATGAAGTCAAGGGGTTAAGGGTCCTTGAAGCATAGCATTTCTACACATAGCCAAGGTAGGAGTGTAGGTAAAAGGGGAAAGAAACTGGGTGAAAGAGGGCATTATACCAAAACCTGAGATGAATTACCATATTTTACTGTTATCACCCTGCTAATATATGCATGATTTAAACAGTGCTGTGACAGTCCTGGTTAGACCACTGAGTCAAAGGAGGAATTAATGATATAAGCCTAGACAACTGCCCAAAAACGAGGGGGAAAAGTAGGCTTCTCCCCTCTCCACTTCTTCTTTGATTATGAAAGTGTAGCCCACTTTGTTCCTGGGGCTGTGGTCCCTTGCTGGCCCACCTGTATCTTTCACGAGTATCCTATGGTAATAAACTCACTCACTGCCTGCCACTGTCTCACACTGAATTCTTTCTGTGTCCAGTCTAAGAACCTGAGCTTCAGTAAATCCTGACACCAAGTGAACAGTTTCAATTAAGAGCCAGCAGGCCTGAGTTCCCTCCTAAGTCAGGGATTGTGGGTTCACGTCCCAGTCTGAGGTGCCCCTGGGTTCGAGTCACATCTGAGAGGCAGTGTGGTTTCAGAATGACCACACCCACTAGGACCTGATCAAATGTATGCATACTAAAGATTATCAGGACATCCACTCTTTTTTAAAGGCGGGAGAACACGGGAAAAACCAGGACTAGGGTAGACTTACCATCTCCTAAAGTACCCCCAAAATGGAAAGTTTCTATTGTTTGGGAAGTGAGAAGGTTAGGATAGCTATTATGTTGAGAAATGTGAAAATTAAGGGATGGTGTCAGAGGACAAAGTTTCAGCAGTAAAGTAAGACCAGTGAATCCCATGGCCTCTGGCAGGTCTCCAAAGTCTTTCTTCCTGAGGAATAATGTCCTCAGATGTGTCCCTTGCTACCTGTGAAGACAACATTGCAAGTCTCTCTCTTTCAAGGTTCCATCCCAATAACTAAGAGAAAGAGCGGGAGATGAACAGGATAGACTGGAACACTCCCTCACCAGCTGAACCTCAGCTCCAGCCAAACCTTGCCCAGCTGTTGTGACCTCTGTGCCTGGTTTACTTCCTGACCTTTCTCCCACTAAATCCCTCTCCTCAGCCCAGGCTGGAGCTGCATGGAGTCTGGAGTGAAGTGATCATTTCCCAATGTTATTATTTATGGGCTGTGTGACCACAGAAACTTATTCAGCCTCTTTGAGCCTATGTGTCCTCATTTATAAAAGGAAATTATTTCAGTTAGCCTCTTTTGCATCCTTAATATAATACACCAAAACACAGCAGCTTAAAAAAAAAAAAAAAAAAAACCCACACATCCATTTTGGGACTTCTCTGGTGATCCACACAGTCAAAGGCTTTGGCATAATCAATAAAGCAGAATAGATGTTTTTCTGAAATTTTCTTGCTTTTTCCACGATCCAGTGGATGTTGGCAATTTGATCTCTGGTTCCTCTGCCTTTTCTAAAACCAGCTTGAACATCAGGGAGTTCACGGTTCACATATTGCTGAAGCCTGGCTTGGAGAACTTTGAGCATTACTTTACTAGCGTGTGAGATGAGTGCAATTGTGCGGTAGTTTGAGCATTCTTTGGCATTGCCTTTCTTTGGAATTGGAATGAAAACTGACCTTTTCCAGTCCTGC